>ML677353.1:18377611-18626237 GCA_007922305.1 Dermatemys mawii | reverse complement strand
TTTTTGCTTTCTGTGTGTATAAATGCCTCTTACTTCTGTTCCATTCTGTGCATCCGATGAAGTGGGCTATAGCCCATGAAAGCTTATGCTGAAATAAACTGGTTAGTCTCTAAGATGCTACAAAGTCTTCCTCGTCTTATTTATGGATACAGACTAACACGGCTGCTAATCTTAAACCTGTATTTTTGTAGTATACATTGTATATATTTTTATGTAGTGGTGAAAAAAACATACTTTTTTAAGACTTTTAAGTTATTCAGGCTCATCTTGAGCTTGAACAGCCCAGCTGATACCCAGATTATGTGTCTAATATCAGTTTTTAACTTTGCTTTAATTGGCATGTTATATTATTTTAATGTGACTACATTATAAAATTCTGGATGTATAAAATGATAAATAGATTTAGTAAAATTTTTAAATAAAAATCTTCTCATGGACTATTTTCCATTCAATCCTGATCCTTCACCTTGCCTGGAGCAAGTATAACACTTGGTTACATTAAAAAGTGACATTAGTATAGTAATAAGATAATATGAAACCATATACATTTTAACATAATGGGGGAGTTGCTTTTGTATCTACCAAATGTAGTTTTACTTCCTCTCCCTGTGCATAGGATTTGTAGCTATTAGCATTGCCTTTCCTCTCATTGCCAACTACCTCCAAGTGCTCTAATCACTCCAAGTTATTTGGCAATTTGGTTCTGTCTTCCTGAGTTTGCCACTCCTACAATTTTGGCTAAAATTGTTGTGAATGAATTTCCATCAAAGACATGCATGTTAAAAGAACCTGAACAAAGTCACAAATGCCTACAAAAACTTTTAGAGAGTCCTGAAGTGGGTGGCGAACATCAGAAAGTGCTTCTGTTTGGAAACTGGCAGACAGCTTCACTGTTTTGAGAGAAGCAACTCCATGAACCATTGGAAATGTATTGCAGGCCACAGTTTGAGAAGAACTATTACACTGTATTACATTAAAATAACACATATTAGGAATTGCTCTGGTACTATATGTCAAAACAGGATATTTTACAACAGTTTTAAACATAACAAATCACCATCCACACATACCATCTTCAGACACAAAAATATTTAAGTTGAAACACAAATAATGTAACTGCAACACAATAGAGACATGAAGCAAACAGTGACTTTTGAGGAGAAATAGTCTACCTGCCTCCTTTATATACAGCAATGTGCACTGAGTATTTGTTATCTGACTGAAGATAAAATAAATGCAGCAAATCCTGCACACCAATGTCAATTATAGTAAGAGTCAGATTTTAAGCAGTGGAGTTACAGGTATAATTTTTAATTGGATCATCCCCTTTGCTTATGCAAGTATTGAAGACTCTATTCAGATTTATTCCGTGACCTGTCTGAGTCACGGAATAAAGTAGAAGGATGCAGAAGAGTGGCCATTCAGAGCTCAGCTCGAATTTTGCTAGGGCTCACAGAGGAAGAGTTCTGCAGTGTTTTAGGGGACTTGTGCAGCAGAAGGTGGCATACAGTATTTTTCATACACCATCCCCTCTCCAGTGGAGGTTTCAGAATACATTTAGCTATCATTATTTGATAATGTCTCCTTTGGAGCTATCCAGTGTTGCTGAAAACTTTCCACAATCTCCCCTTGAAATTAATGTCATTTTCAGTATTTCAGTAGACATTTAATGCCTGCCATAACAAGTAAATGCTTAGTAAGAACGATTATGAACAATTTCTGGTGTGCAAGTTCTGGACTACAGGTCTGAATCTGATGGGAAATACACCAGTTTATAGCTTCAGTGCACAGGGAAAGGGATTTTGCTCCTCCCCATTTGCTCATAAAGAACATGTAAGTCATATTGTCTGTCATGATTATGATTGATTTGCCCTTGTTGAAGGCAAGCGTTGAGTTCCAACAATTGGATATGACCACCCTGAGTTCCAACAATTGGATATGAAGACTGGTTTCCTGAGGTAACCATCTGCCCCACGTGTGTTGAGGTGTGCTCCTCACCCTAAAAGTGATGTATTGTCACAGCTATTGTTGGGGTAGGGTGGATGAAAGGGATGCCTGTGCTGACATTGCATTGAGTTTTCCACCAGTCCTCACCTGGAGGCTGCTCACCTTCAGCAAGAAGCAATTTTAATGTTCCCATATCTCGATTACTGGCTACTCAAGGGCCAACCTGTTTGTCCAAGCTGTCTCTGGTTGAGGAATAGGTCCTGCTGAACCATCCCTGAAAACTGCAGAGTTGTAATCTTACATGCTTGTTCATGAAAGTGGAAGATGCCATATGACCCAGAAGCTGCAAACAGCAGGCTTCTTTGATTTGTCCTGATCAGATTTGATAAAGTTATGTATCTGTCTATGGCAAAGAAGGCCCACACTGCCAAGTAATCCAAATATGCCCCTTTGAATTGAATTTGAATTGACAAGGAAATGTAGAATTTTGTGCAGAACTCCAATCAAACCAATGAGGTTATTTGCATGTAACCAAGCAGAATTTGGTATATATAATTACAACGTCGATTCTTAAAAACTCTTCTTGGACCAATAACTTGTTAGAATCCTGATTGAGCTAGAGCAGTCTATTAGGTTAATGTCTAATTTGGGGATCTTTAAAGAAACACTAATTCAATAGCACATAATAGCTTAAAATGTGATAGCCTATTTGGGGATTTCTTAGTTACCAGATTATTAACTCCATGCAATGTAAATTTCATAAATCCACTGGGTGTAAATTGAGTTACAGAAACAACCATGGAGCTTGATTTTTAACCTGGCCTCTTCTTTGCCCCTGAAATTATTTGTGAGATCAATTCTCATTTAGGCATCAATTTGATTATCCTCTTATATCACAAAGTTAATCATTGATATGACAAACTGCTCCAATAAATAATTGCAGTAATAAAACGAGAAGAATTAGTTGTTCCTGCAAGTTGCAGGCAAATTTGTTTAAAATCCACCCATAGTGTACTATATGGACACACTAATTTTTTTATTTAATTTCTTTTATTGTAGTAACACTTCCTTTTAAAAAAATATCAACCCAGGTACTAAAATATTAATTTTTCCAAAATACAAAAAAGTCTACATTAAGGAATAAGTGAATACATCATTTTTATTTAAAAATCATTAAGCCATTTCTGAGGAAAAGGGTCAGAAAAATAATCCAAAGCCACCATTTTGTAAATATTTCCTTCCAGGGTAAGACTCATCATGCCAAAGTTTAGCCCAACATGTGTTTTTATGGTTGAGCTTTTAAGTTCTTAATATAGGGGTTTACAATGGAAACATACAACTTGATGGTATAAATGATGCTGCTAAGCTATAGCACTGTGTTTCACATCCTGGATTTTGAGGAGGAAGAGAGAATATTGTGTATTGTTTAATTTTTCTTTCTTTTTCTTTTCTTTTTTTTTTGGCTAGAAGGTGGATATTCTCAAGAATGAGCTTCCCTTCATTTGGCTCTGACTAGAGGTATGTCAAGGCCTTCTTTTTCTCATTGACAAAGTAAGCCAATGAGAAAATGGTTTGATTTTATTTTATTTTCTCCATAGTCTTGGCTCTGACATGTGTCAATATCATATATTTCATTTACAGTGTATTTGGAAATTGTTTTAATTTTTAGATGCCTTTGTATGGTACTCAGTTTTATTTTCACAAATTAAGTGAGTTTACTTTCTTATTAAGCAAGTTGAGAAAGGTTTCCTGGAAAATCTGGAACATAAAATCTCCATCTCTTTATAAAAGGTTACACAGGGATCCATTATACCACATTAGAAAAAGGCAAACACTCAGTGTTAGCCCTTGTGTAATACCAGTGAAAGCATTGCATTTACACCAGGGATGAATTTGGCCCAGGCCCTGCAACTGTTACTGTGGTGCACTCAGTGTCTGCTTGTTGTCACTGGCAAGGGGGAAAGAGGATACATTTCTCTGGAACAGATTAGTCAATGAAGCGAGCATCAGGTAGCTTTGACAACGATGTCAACTCGTTCAAAAGCTTGTCTTCTTTCCAGTACAGTATTCATGTCTAACTTCTTTTGTCTAACTTACATTACATGCTTCTGGAATTTTAAAATGCATTTTTTCTTCCTTTCTGCATTGTATAAGCTCAGTTTTTTATTCTGCTGTCTCCCTCTTTTCCCCAATTTGCCTGTGCTTGATGTTTCCTGTTGACACTTCTTGATTTTTTTTCAAACTCAGAATGTGGCTTTCTAGCAGACACAGAGGCCCCAGAGTGAATACCCCTACAGAGCCAATTCTATCTTGGACCTCGCACAACGTCATTAACTGGCTCATGCTGTAAGAAAGGTGGCTATAGTGGGATTGCATGAGTCTGAACATAGAACTGGTTGAGGAATCCTTTTCAATACATTTGAACAAAACTAAACTGCTGTTAATTTCTACTCAGAAGTAAAAATACAACATTTTAAGTCACAGACTTGCAAGGAGTTTTTTCTGAACTTTGTTCAGTTGTTTCACATTGCATTCATCTGTACATTTAAGATTATGGTTGATGGCCACTTTAAAGTAAACATAGTTCATTGCCCTCAGAAACATTTTTGTTCAGTCCACAAATATTCCATGGAATAAGGGTTTATCTGCTGAACTGTTGGATTTTTTTTTCAGCATGTAATTTTTTTATCAGTTTGTTTTGATTCTGTACCCCCTGCTCCACACACTCAATGCTTATAAAAGTAGGGAGAAGTCGTCTCCTTGGAACAAGAAAGAACCATAAAAAGACGTCAAGAATCTCATCACAAGCTAAACAGTACAAACGGCACATTCTTTACGGAAGTATTAGCTTTTAGTGTGTGCCTGGATCCAACTATAATAGATTATCCCAAAGTGGGAAAGAATGAACAGTAAAAAAAAATTAGCAGACCTAGTTGCTCAGATAGTTTAGTGGAGCAATATGATCTCTGCACTTTAGGGTACTGAATTCTAAGGCAACTGGAAGCAGTATGGAAAATTATATCAAAAGAAGCAAGCAAGCAACTATAGGCCTGGAAGCAGGGGCAAAGACAGAAAAAAATGTTAATAGAAAGAAAAAGTAAATAAACGCATTCCAAATAAATTAATGAAATCATAGAAAATGAACTGCTTGATATTCATGGATGAAATCCTGTGTTTATGACAGAAAAGCCTGCAACAATAAAAGTTATACCAGGAGAAACATGGAGCAAAATAACTTCTAAACTGTAATTCATGGCCCATGTCCTGCACTGCCTAAGAGCAATTTGCACTCTGACAGTGGTGTAAAACTGCCCTAAAGACAGTGTAGCTGACCAGTAAAGGATTCCTCCTGGCATAAGGGATTCCTGATTCCCAGCTTCCAAAAATGCCCCATTGGGACTACTGTCAGACGCTGCTACTCTAATTTATGTCTGGGACTAGCTGGCACCTGGACAGACCCAGGACTGGGGGAGCACAAAGGTGGATTTACATATCTTTTCTTGAACTGCCCTGTGCACTTCTTGGCACTTGAAACTGGCCTATAATCATTCCTTAACATCAGGCCCCATGGGTCAACAGGTCATTTAGTGAAACTCTAATTACAATAGCGTATTACTATATACACTGGTAAACTATGAAAAGTTGTGAATGAGTAGGCAACATCCATTCTTTGGCTATCCCGGCTTTGTGTCATCAGCTCTCCCAAAAATGTCTACCAATGGCTGGCCATTAGTAGATTATGGCTCATTAATTTTACATTTTTGTAAAAAAAAGAAAAGAAAAAGAAAAAGTACTAAACGTATCCTTTCACTATAAAATGTAGTTCCTAGGAAAGGGATAAAATAAGAAGAACGTAGACACCTTTATTGTTTGCAATCATTTTTAACCTTCTCCATTTATTCAATTCCACAAAATATTTGGACTCTTGGGTGTTTAATTTGTCCCCCAGAAATGCAACTGTCCTTTCAGGAGGAATTTATGACCCAACAGCTACTTTTGTCTCACTTTCTTTTATAAAAAAAATCCCCCAACAATTTGGACTATAGAACAGCTTCCAATTTCTCTTTTAGAATGTGAATTAAAAGTGGATGAAAAGGCCACAAGCTGCTGCCAAAATGGCATGTTGATAATTTGTTTAAACTGCCATTTTTCACCTTCATCACTTCTCTCCCTCAGGAACTATTCTACTGTACTAGGTTCTGTTCTATCTGTGTTCTTATACTGTGCTTATCACTGTAGTATCTGAACAATTTCCAGTAGTCCATCAAGGACATAACTACACATCTCTCACATGTTTTTTCTCTCATCCTCTCCCTAGAGGGAGAAGCAAGTGGAGTGGAGAATCCTGTTTTAGTAGAGTGTTTGTGTGTGTGTATGTTTAATATAAATACTTGTTACTATGTGTTAGAGAAGGCAAGGTCAAAGAAACATGTTTGCACTTGGAGCAGAAAGGGGTGTGGTTTGTGATGGTCTTAAATTCTTGGGGGGACATGACTGCATTGCTTCAATACCATCCCAGACAGTACTTTATTTTTGTCCCTACCAATAAATCTTCTCCCTCAATCACTGAACATAGTGAAAAAGGGATTTTGTATTTGTGTTTATATGATGATATTCCAGTTAATCAGAAAGTAGTGTTGGACAATCAGGCTAACATTTTCAAAAGTGACCAGTGATTTTGGGGAGCCCAGCTTGAAACAACTTCAAGAGGTCTGATTTTCAGAGGACAGCTGTTCAAAAATTCCTGAAAATCAGGCTCTTTTAAGGTTGGGCACCTCAGAATGGAGGTACTCAAAATTATCAGTTACTTCTGAAATATGTGTCTAGCCATAATCTAATAGAATGTCCAACAAATCTGAGCAGAACTACTAGTAGAGGTTTTGTTACTGCTTCTGTTCAATGTGATTTTCTCACTGTAAGCTCAGAGCAATGAAGCTCGGTAAATAACATGTTAGACTAACATAGAAGATAACAAAAGGAAATAGTTAAGGTACCATAATAATTTTAGCTATTCTTTTTTTCAGGTCACTATAATCTACCCAAAGATAACTAATTGTTCAAAGTAAACATTCTACTCCAATCACAAAAGGAATCCATTACACAAACATATAATTCACAGTCATTTTTAGTGGGTTGTAAACAGTTTGGAATGAGCATAAAATGGGACAAAAATCAAAGTGAGCACTTAGAAATGAAAAAGTGTTTGCTACAAAAGGTCAGTCCCTTTGCTTGGCAAACTATGTAGAAAAGCCTGGGAAAATGTTGAACACAAAAGCAGTAAGGGAATTTTAAAGCCAACAACCTCCCTGTTTCTTTAAACAGACATCGGAACCTATAACTGGATCCTGTCAAACAAATGACAGCAAAAAACATAACAGCTGCTAAGAAGCAAAGTTGAGAGATAAAGTTTTCTGAGCTAAGAACCTTCTCAGAAGTGGACTAAAGGTCTTTCTTAAATCTCTAGGCAAGGTTATGGATCCCAGGGTGGCTTTTCGGCACTGAGTCAAATATGCAATTTTATGTATCATTCCTGTCACAGCATATTGTGCTCCAAAAAAAACAGAGAAAAAACAATGTCTGCAATGTTCACATCATAATAAAACCTATACCTGTAATCATCAACTGTGGAGTTGATGGTATCATTTTAAAATCATTTAAATTGATTTAGGCAGAGTAAGTTGGATTTGGAAATGTAGGGGAAGAATGAATTTTCAAAACCATGTTTCACTAGATGGATGCCAAGATAAATGAAATCAAATTTCTCTGGAAAACTAGCCCCATTCCTTCACAAACCTAAAATATACTGTTTGCACAACAACATGTTTAGGGTAGTAAAATATTCAATCTGTTGGTTTATTGTGCCATTGGACACAGAGAAATTATCATCCCTGGAAAAAATTTTAATATCAGTTCACTTTCACACGATAAAGTTTTGCTATGAAAAGGTACTGGTTGGCATTTTGTTTAGGTACTACAGAGTGATGTTTCTAATTTTTTAATGAGTTTTACTTAAAAACAACCAGTGGAACTTTAAAGGGTTTGCGAATAACAAAATAATCAAATGATTCAAGAAATGACTGGAAATAATACCTGGCATAGAGACATAAAAACCTGAGATCTGAGTTCTAACTTGGCAAGACTGCACAGTCTGTGGATTACTGTATACGCTGAGGTTTAGATTGTCACAACCTTCCCTCACTCCAATGCCTGGCCCTGCTCAGATTGCATCTCCAGCTACTCACCCAATATTCCCTGCTGGGGACAAGCAGAAATGGGTAGGAAGCTCTGGCCTCATCTTAGTTAATCTGTAACCAAGTAAACTGCTCCATGAAGAGAGGCAAAGGAACTTATTTTTTAGTTAGATGTCTTCAAGTCACCAAGGCCTGGTGCAATATATCCTAAAATAATGGCTTAGAAAATATCTGAGCCATTAGCAATTATCTTCAAAAAGTCATGGAAGATGGGAGAGATTCCAGATGACTGGAAAAGGGCAAATATAGTGCCAATATATAAAAAGGGAAATAAGGAGAAACTGGGGAATTACAGACCAGCCATCCTAAATTCAGTATCTGGAAAGATAATGTAGCAAATAATTAAGTAATCAATTTGCAAAACACCTAGAATATGGATTTGTCAGGAACAAATTGTGTCATACCAACTTAATAGCTTTTTTTGACAGGGTAACAAGCCTTGTGGATGGGGAGGGAGGAACGGTAGATGTGGTATCTTGACTTTAGTGGGGCTTTTGCATGATCTTTTCATAAACAAACTAGGAAAATACAACCTAGATGGAGATACTATAAGATTGGTGCCTTACTGGTTGGAAAACTGTTCCCAGAGTAGTTATCAGTGCTTCACGGTCAAGCTGGAAGGGCATAACAAGTGGAGTCCTGCAGGAATCAGTTCTGGGTCTGGTTCTGTTCAATATCTTCATAAATTACTTAGATAATGGCAAAGAGAATACACATAAAGTTTGTGGTTGATACCAAGTTAGAAGGAGTTGCGAGTGGCCTTGGAGGATAGGATTAAAATTCAAAATGATCTGGACAAACTGGAGAAATGGTTTGAAGTAAATAGGATGAAATTCAATAAGAACAAATGCAAAGTACTCCACCTAGGTTTGAACAATCAGTTGCACACATACAAAATAGAAAATGATTGCCTAGCAAGGAGTACCACAGAAAGGGGTTTCGGAGTCATAGTGGATCACAAGCTAAATATGAGTCAACTGTGTAACACTGATGTAAAAAAGGCAAACATAACACTCAAGCATGTTATAAGCAAGACAAGAGAAGTAACTATTTCTCTCTTCTCTGTGCTGATTAGGCCTCAATGGGAGTATTGTGTCCAGTTCTGGGTGTCACATTTCAGGAAAGATGTGGACAAAATGGAGAAAGTCCAGAGAAAAGCAACAAAAATTATTAAAGGTTTAGAAAAAAACAACCTATGAGGGAAGACTGGTACACACCAACCTTACTCAAGGCAAAATGTTCAGTTACCATCTAGCCTTCAGGAAATAATAGAAGCTTTCTCTGCAGGGACTACTACACTGGACACCAGGAGTCCACTCTTTCCCCCAGTTAAGCTCTTGACTGAAAGGGATCAGGGTTGGGCTCCTCATATGTTTAGGAACAGCATTTCACCAAATATCTAAGAAGGAACAAGTAAAATTGATAAGAAAAAAATAATGAGCATGGTCCTGAAAACATTAAGTCAATGACCACCCATGTAGGGCTTGCAGAAATGGGCCTAATATTTTAATTTAATATTTATGATAAACTATCTTGTCAGCCCTGCAACATGGCTCATGAAGGGTATGTGTTCAACGTATCAGGGATTGATTTATTGCATCTCATCCCCGAATGCACTCCCCATTGACTCCGGAACTCCATCTCGGCAAGAGGAGGAAGCGGAGTTGACGGGGGAGTGGCAGCAGTCGACTCGCCACCATGAGATGGCAGCGAGTCAACCTAAGATATTGCAACTTCAGCTATGCAATTCTCATAGCTGAAATTGTATATCTTGGGTCGAAACCTCCCTCCGCCCGCGTTCCCCTGCCCCCTGTGTAGCCCAGCCCTAAGAGAGACACTCTGCACCCAATTCCATTTCCACAGATAGAAATAGTTAATGATAGATTACAAAGTTAGAGTTCACAACTGCATAAACAAATGCTTGTCTACTAGTTAGAGCTGCATTATGGTCTGAGAAGAGAAGTTTACTGGACACAAAGAACTCCTGTCCTTTCTGTCTATATTAAAAGGCTGGCTAAGAGGCAAACAACATCTAAGAGTCAACAGACCACTCTCTTATCTCAGTCACATCGGTGTGATTCCAGAGTAGCTCCATTGATTAATGGAGACATTCTGGATACACATTAGTGTAACTACGGTACAAAACTAGCCAATACCAAGTTACCTACGCAGTGGTGCCAGTATGTTGGAAAATCCTCTTGTGGTTTGACAGTATAATGTGAAACCATCAAGATAAGGAAACATACTAAATGGTATGTTTTATTTAGCTCACTATTCGGCTTTTTTCCCTATGTGTGGCCACAATAAGCTAAAATTAAAAAAAGCAAACAGTGTTTCATAGGGCATAGTATATGACATATAAGCACCTTCATAACATAATGATTAAGATTATCCTGTTAGTAGCACAGTTGTCCAGCAAAGCATGAATATATTGTTCTTTCTGGTTCAAATAGGCAACATATAAGGATGGACTCATACGGTGTTTTTTTAGATTTTTTTTAAAATGAGGTATATAAGCCACTTTTTTGATACATTACAGTATATAGATTATATATTTTAAAAAAAGAAAAAGTAACTACGAGGGAAAAAAATCTTTTCCACAACAGCGAATGTGCCAGCTGTTCTGAGTATTTAGGCCATCTTACTAACACTATGAAAGTAAACAAAGTTTTCATTAAATGTGCCTTTCCCATAATTGGTACATAAGTATTTCCCATGACTCTGCAGTTGAGTGTCTTGGCTGGAGGCATATCTGGCCATTAGGAGGAGGGCTTTAGATCTGTTGAGTCTCAGCCATGCCGAGAGACTTGGCACCTCCACATACTGCTTCCTAATACCAATCCCAGTATAAAATGTCATCAGAAGCTTGCATAAACATTGGACTTAGTTTCACATAAATTACTGCTGTTCTGAGATAGTTTATGCCAGAACTTAGTAAAAACAACACTTAGAGTAAATAGAATATGAGTAAATATGAGGATCTTAATCCAAGAAAATGATAATAGAAAAATGTATATCAAGTACAAACTTGTAAATACAACACAATGAAATTTTGTCTCATACCACTGAGATTAGTTTTTATTTACATACTGTACTAACTAAAATGATATACAGTACTTGCTTAAAGTTACAGCAATTATGAAAAAAGCATATGAACCAAAGAACAATAATACAATGCTTTAAAGGATCAATTGCTCTGAGAAACACTGACACACATTTTCCTATTAATTCTTATGAATTCATTTGATTTCCTACATACTTTGGATTTTTCTGTTATAGTTTAGCATTATCAATGGACACTAGGATAGCGAGAATCTGATTTATATCAGCTTTCTTTTTTCTTTTTAACTTTTAACTCTTTTTATTTTGTTTTCACAAGAGTGGGGGTTCATTTTGGGGACCGTTTACATGCATACATACATACATACATACATTGTTGCAACAAATGGGATACAGGACCAAGTGTCTGGCATAATAAGATACAGCCAGACACCTGTCAGCATATGTAAAATACATCTATTTTAATTATTATTTATTCGTCAAGAACCAGTATCATGACTAATGGTCTTTTGGTAGGACTCTGGCCCTAGCTGCACCCCCCTTTATGTCACTCTGGTGCGAAAAGGGGTTATAAAGAGACTGCTGTGGCCCTAGGGAAACTTCTTAAGTACTGAAGTATGGAGCCAGTGTAAACAGCCCTATGTCACTCTTCCATCAAGGTTTAGAGGTAAGGGAGTAACAGTCAGTGTTGGAGGGTTCATGGCTGGAGCGCTCTGCACTCTGGCTATTTTAGGCTGAATAATAGCCCATAGGCAGCCTCGGTAAGGATGTCATAAGTTACAGATGCCCTGGGAGCCTTGTACTGGGAGCTGTACTACCGCCCACCACCCCAACCCTCCTTCCCCACACTCACCGGAGCCTGGATTCTGGAGGTGCAAAGATGTGTAAAGGCACCTTTGGCTTCCCTCCTGGGTTAACCCCAGGCTACTCAAACATCTGCAAACACTAGGTGCACCTTTTAATGAACCTAAGCTAAGACGGGAGCACAAACCTAGGCAAGTTGTACAAGGTTTTGGGTTTTCATAATGCAAATTTTTAAAAATAAAATTGATTTTCTCTCTAATCTCCATTTTGCCTTTTGCAATCTGCTTCTCTTTTTCTCTCCTCCTCCTCCCCACATAAAACTTTCTCACTTCTCCCTCTCTATTTCTCTCCCTGTCCTATCCCCCATCAGATGGCTGCACTCCTTTCTTCCAAAAAACACTGTTCTATCTCCCCCTGCACAATACCTCCGCTCTGTTACTCTGTCACTTCATGTCTACCTACCACTCTGGGAATAACAGTATTTCCAGTGCTGTCTTTTCTATATAATTAAGTCATGAATTTCCAGGAGTTTGAATCTCTAGACCAAGTTCATTGCACCCTTCACATAAATCCAGCTAACAATCATTAAATTAAAATTGCTTTCTCCTTTGTGGTTAATTGTCTAAAGGTCATTTTATTTTTTGCTGGTTCTCTTTTTTTTCAGATTCTAGACAACAACAGCACTGAGTTGTCCGATCTCTATTTTGAAAAATATCTTTTGCAAGATATACTTTTCCCATGACCCCTGGAACAAGTTGTAAACTTGTAAGAAATGGTGATTAAGCCTCACATTTTTATACAATACATTTTTAGGATTCTGTATCTATTTCCAGTGACAATGACCTTCAATGAGAGAAGAAGAAAGAGCAAATGTCCTAATTATATTTTATTTTGCTGTGATTATTTATGTTTAAATAAAAACTCTGAAAATACAAATGAAAGTGCATCATAACCTTATGACAGTACTATAGCTTTGAATAACATCACTAAAAACAGGCACCCAAATGCAGAAGAGGAAAAAATGTAAAAGAGACTCTAAAACTACTTACAAGTTAGACTGGCCTTTGTTTTGGTTAGGTAATACTGGGGATTTACCAAAAAATGTAATAGCATAACAACCACAAGGGATCTTGGTATGAATGTTATGAGGGTTCTAGCCCTATAATTACTGACATTTTATGAACGTTTTAGAATTGGCTTGCACACAAAAAGTTTGCAGTAGAATCAACAGTATGTCAAACAGACAATATAGAGACAGTAATTAGCATTAATTTGTTTTATTAATATCTCTTTTGTAAAAAAATAAAAGGAAAGAATCTGTAATAGTTGAGTGAATCACTAAAGTATAATTTGAACTGCATGTCTTCTGTGGCAAGACAACTGGAGTTGTTAAGTTAGAGCATCAGTTGTAAATATGACTGCAGGAATAAAAAATAGTGTTGAATATTAAGTTACCCACCTCTTTTTTCAACAGCTTCTATACAGCGTTTTACAAATAGGGGGACCGTGGAATTTTCGTGCTCACACACTAAATGCAAATGGGAGCCAAAAACTTGATCTAAACAGAGGAAAGAAGATAAATATATTATTACATGATAAACAGTAACTAATAAATAATAATGATAATAAGAATGGGCTTTTTGCTTCTTCAAAGGCTTGTGCATTAACCAGCTACTTCTGTGTGGTTTTTAGAAAGATAAAAGAAGTACCAAAGCCCTTCTGACTCCTGTAGGTTTTTGCTTTATGTCCCAGTTGGGATACATTTGCTCTTATAAACATAATTTGCTGAAAATTACAGATAGAATCAAGCCACAAAATCATGATTGTATTTTGAACTTCTAATGTTAAGGGGTGGGATTTTGGTTCAGTGCAGCATTATGATAAGACCCATTTCTGAAATCCAAATCTCTGCTTCAAACTGAAACACCCAAAAGTAAATCATGATATCCCTGATCCTGAAAGCTCACACGAGTAGACCCCTCACCAAAATGGAGCCCCATTGCTCATAATGGAGCTTCATGTTGGTGATTGGGTTTGATTGCACATACTAGCTTGTAGAATCAATACTTAATCCCATCTCTACTGTAATTAGTGGTCATAAAATTATCCAGCCTTTTAAAAAGTTCAGCCACGGTATTTGATTTCCTGCAGCAGTGAATTCCACAAGTTGGGTATATAAGTGGTTGCTCTGAAAAACTTTTCAGTTGCCTGAGATAACCAAATACTTCAGTATTTAGAGTTCACCCTAAGTATGTCCCATGTGAAGTTCAGGAAAGTTTAAGAACCATAATGGTAATGTTAAGTAGTTCTAACAGCAACATTGGAAAGAATCAGAGGGGTAGCCGTGTTAGTCTGGAATTGCAGAAGTGACAAAGAGTCCCGTGGCACCTTAAAGACTAACTAAAACATTGGAAAGTTTTTAAGGGCAACAACTGTATACTAAACAAAGGTATATTTTCTTTTGACATTTGCCTTTTTTATTTGTTGTAACTTGTAAAGAAACTATTTTGATAATGTATCTTGTCTAGTATCAGAGGGATAACCATGTTAGTCTGGATCTGCAAAAGTGACAAAGAGTCCCATGGCATCTTCAAGACTAACAAACATATTGGAGCAAAAGCTTTCGTGGGCTAATACCCACTTTGTTGGATGTTTTGTGGGCTAATACCGACATGCCTCTGACGAACTGGGTATTAGCCCATGAAAGCTTATGTCCAATACGTTTGTTAGTTTTTAAGGTGCCACAGGACTCTTCGTCACTATCTTGTCTATCCACTATCCACTATCCTGGATTTACGAATATACTGGTAGTAGTTATGGCTTTGATTTCCAGTGTCAATTGCACCTCTGTTCCTCTTAGTATTCTTTTTTGTGTAGAAGGCAGTTGGCAAAAATCCCATTTTCTGTACTTTTGTATTTAAAAATGATGTACTTTTGATGAGAATAGCAAATAGGCTTCAGTGACTGAACTTGTAAATCATGTTGTTTACATACTGAATTAGAGTTTAACTAGGTAATGCTGTTTTTCAGTTTTTATGCTTTTAAACTTTTGACCGACATAGGATGTCCATCTCAAAACACAGCATAACCAGGTTAAATATCTCAGATTACAAATTAGCTTTATCTGCCTCATCTCCACTCTATATTTTTTGACAAAGTATGAAAAGAGCACTCAGTAATGGGAATTTTGACATCTAGAATCAAAATGAATCAAGCAGATGAGGAAAATCACTCAGTAAGAGCAGTTTAATGCTCAAACAATCTGACTGCATTATCATTATTTATCCAAAGAGACAGTCTCCACATACCTTTTCAACAGTGTACTACACTTTGAAATTAGTACAAAGGACTTTGATAAAACTTCTGTACTTGAGGGATTTTTTAGAAAAATTTGAAATTTAGGAGAGCACATATAATACTCCATATTAATTCCCAGAACATCTAGGATGAGTATAGTCTTCCTAAACTTTCTGCACAGACACTTTCTGTACTAAAGACAAACTCATCTATGATACCTCAGTTCCTTCCACTCCTAGAACAGTAGCTTTGTCTCCCTCACCCAAAACTATATCCACCCTCACCCAAAAGTCAGTTACACTCCTCCCATAAAGTAGTCAACAAATTGTCCTGCCCTTCACAGCAGGCCAAAAACTTTATGTTCATCATTTGCCTTACAGGGTGTTGGAACACTTTTCATAGTGTGGGTGCTGAAAGCCATTGAATCAAGCTGTGAACCCTGCATATTATGGAAACTACTTCAAGTCAGGAGGTGCAGTAGCACCCCCAGTATCCCTAGTTCCAGCACCTATGTTTGTCTTACTGGGTCACCAGCTCTTGCCTCCTTGTTGTTCAATTCTCACCCTTGCAATATAATTGCCTTTTTTCTATTCATGACCATCAGCCTGAGAAACAAGTTGGGAAAAGGGAGCAGGGAAGTAAGGCAAGACAAGCTGGAAATACGGGCCTGGGCAGGAAAATGGTCCTCAGCACTGAAGAGTCAGAACCAAAACTTCTGCCAAGAATTCCACTCTGCCATATCTTCAAATAGCCAGAAAGCCTCCCTTCTCCCTGGGTCAGTGCTTTTCAAAATCCCTGGCAAATAGACAGGTCCTGGTGATGTACACATGTTCTTATGTATGCATTTTTAAACTTAATTCTAACATTTAAGGTGCTACTAATTTCAATTTTTTCAAATAGGAGTACTTAATTTTTTTTAAAAAACAAACCTTTTCATGTAAAAAGGGAACTCTTATCATCTGAGCAATTTTTAGATTTAGATTGTAAACTATTTAAAGCACAGGCCTTCGAAGCCTATATATAAACCATCTCAGATACGCAAAACCAGATCCCAAAGGTATTTAGGTGCCTAATTCCAAGAATCTGAAGCCATAGTTATTAAGAACTAGATTTTCAAAGTGTGCATTTTAAGTAGGGAGTTTGGAACAATGATGTGCAATATTTGAAAGGAACAGAACTGGAAATAAGAAATAGGCAGTGACCACCTGTTTCTCCAAATTATTACAGTCTGCTGAATCTGCTTGCCATATGATACAGGGAAATGAGTTCTGGGTTTCCTGAGTCAATATATGAAGGAAGATCCATTCCAACTCATCCAAATATATGTATTCTGCAGTCTGATATGTATTCTGAAGTTTTATACAACCCAGAGTTCACTGAGGTAGTCAAACTTCTGGGTACACAAGCAATGTAGGGTCGAGGTCACAGAAATACACTCTGGAAAGTTGCATGCATGTGTAGCAATTACATATTAGTGAGTGATCTGTTATGTGTTTGTAGGGTTATGTTTGTGACAAAGAATGGACAGGTTAAGTTGTCTTCATGGAACATTTATCATTTCTTCCAGTGGTAATTATGTATACAGAGATTTATGATTAAAATGTTCTAGTACTTCCTCCTTTGACATCTTAATTGTTTTTAAAATTTCAGTGAAGACCTGTCAAATTCTTCACATGACATGGAATGTTTTCTGATGCTAATTATATTAAAAAGATGTAAAACTGAAACTCATTTGAGGGGTTAGGGTGATTGTAAAATGATAAGTCAGAAGGGACGGGGGCAATGGACTGCATTGTCTATAGATAGCCTACGTATCAACGACTGAGGAACAATTAATTCTTTATGGTTCAGCAAGTTACCATAACTACAATAAGTACATCATGTCTGGCATCCAGGAATCTCAAATTATCTTCACAATTTCCAACAATAGGAAGGCAAGTGTTATACTTTGAAAAAAATCCACAATACATTGGTTTAGTGAATGATGGTTCGAGCAAGGATCAGAGAAGTTGGAATTACAGAGGTGAAATTCTGGCTCCACTGATGACAGTGTGAGTACTCCCATAGATTTCAGTGCAGTCAGGATTTCACCTTTGGATTTTATTCTTGAATCTGCAAACTGCGTAACCTGAGTTTATCTACCTGTAAAAATGGATATAGCACTATTTACTTATCTTATAGATAATATTTTGAAACACACTTTGTCATCCTTCTTAGATAATATGTGCTAAATATTATTATTGTCTTCAAGTGAAGGACCATAAAGGCAAAGGGACAACATGAGTCTAGTTGTCACACCACTGTTATAGTTGCTAAACAATGAAAAGGACTCCAGTAAACATTTAAACAAATCTATTTCCTTCTAAAAAGTATAATTTTAGAAAAGAAAGATTATTTAGTGACTGAATATCATAGAATCATAGAATATCAGAGTTGGAAGGGACTCAGGAGGTCATCTAGTCCACCCCCCTGCTCAAAGTAGGACCAGTCCCCAACTAAGTCATCTCAGCTTTGTCAAGCCTGACCTTAAAAACCTTTAAGGAAGGAACATGCAGCTGGAGGATAACTCCTCCTGAGTTCAAAGCCAAGTTCTGCCCCTGACACTGTATGACTTTGATCCAAGTCACTTAATTTTTCTGAGTTTCCATTTCCTTGCCTATAAAATGGAGATGCTAATGCTTACATCACAAGATGTACATTCTTATAACTTATATGCTTGTACAATATTTTTATGGTTCCACAATATTTTGAAAACAAGAGTTTATACAAGTGCTAAGACTTAATTTTTGTAGGCAACTCTGATATTTCTTTTCTTTTTTAAACTCACTTATTGAAAAAATAAATTATTGCTCTTAAAAATATTCTTCTTTAATATCTATTAATATTTTAAATCACTGTAAGAGAAGAAAGTAACCAGAATATCTTTTCGTATAATGAAAACAATACCTGTTCCCAATAGATAAAGAATGCAAAAGAGGGTTTTATTTGATTTATCTGTGTTAGGGCACTTCAGAACTCCACTTTTTATGATTTGGAAAAAAAAAGATGTACACAACACTTCTAACCTCTTGTTATGACAGTTAATGTTTCCTATCCAGCTTATTTAACTCAAATGCCTGGGAAATAGACACAATTACCACCTTATGGAATGCTACTTAAATTTAAATGCTCCCCTCTGAATAGAAACCCACTTCATCTTCTCAAAGTTTATTCCAGCTTCTCAGGAATTATTCCCTCTATAAGCTCCTAAAATTCTCTTCTTCATCATTTAAAAATTTTAACTAATGATTATTCAGAAGTATCTTTTATTTAACAAAGGAAATTCTCAGACAATGGACTCTGTTCACAAGAATTTGAACAAAGGAGCTGCGTACTATACCCGTATACAGCTTTAATCATTCACTCTTTCAGCTGTTATCAATTTAAAACCAATGAAACTCTCACACTGAGTCCATTTGAGCAGTCAATTTTAATATTTTGGGCATATGTAGTTATTTTGAATTGGCTGCAAAAGCAGAACTAACAAATTAAGCTCTAACCATAAGTCTGCATCAGGCTAGTAAGCCATGCATCAAACACAGACAGTTAGTCAATACCATAGAATGAAAAACCAACAAGCATTTTTAAGAAGAGCAATATATTCATAATATGTTTGGCAGTATGGTTTGTATTACACATCCTATGCATTAAACTTTCTATTCAAGATGGTGGTGTCTGTGACAGCATTGTATGCTGATATAAAATGAGACACCAAAAGGGGATGGCATGGATGCTAACAAAACTGTAATATATAAAATGATAACTACATCTGCTATTAATTGCTCATTATGCTGAACAAGCCCCTTCAAGTTTGCAAGCTCACTGCCAGGAGCCTGACAGACATACTCTTCACGTGCAGCTTGAGCAGCCCAAATCTGAGCTATTGACTCAAAGCTGCAGAAACCCAGAAAATGGGAGACAATACTGCTGTAAAATGAGCATTTACAACAAGATCACAGAAGTCACAGCCACATTCAGAATGTTACTGCTTCATTATTTGTGGTGCGTACGTATGCGATATGGCCAAGTTCTCACAGAACTCATTGATGTTTTTACTAAAATACAAGCACCACTGGAAAAAATATTAGTCATATTGGAAATATGGAACATCACTCTTCTAATTCTGGAAAACAGAGTAGGCGGCATGGTAGTACCATCCCCACAGGTTTTGGGGAAGACAAAGCTTTCAATGAGATGCAATGCAGTGCATTCAAAGGCAAATAAATGCTGATCTATCCCTTCTACAACTTGATTTGGACAGCTGGATTGCTAACAATTTTCATCAAAGCCTAAGTTGAGAAATGTATCCTCTCTACACCCTCTTAAATGTTGAGGAGAAGATAGGGGGGAGAGAGAGAGAGAGAGAGGAGTAACAAAACAGCAATTTTACAATTACTGGGTTTTGTGAGGCATTGAAAAAGACAGTTTCTATGTATTCAGTATACGTGGAGGGCAGGGTGTGTTGCAGTGGAAGCTGTGCTGAAATTACAAGTTATCACTTGAGTGTGAGGGGATTCCTGGTCCTGCTTGCAGTGCAGATCTGAGTCTTGTGGAATCAATCTGAAAAGAGCAAGTCTAGTGCTAGATGGGGTGGGTTGTGCCTCTCTGCTTTAAGGAGCACCCTGCTTTCATTCTCTGTGTTTTAGGTTCTTATGTGTTATCATTCTGAATGCCAAAAAATAAAGTAGTGTTATATTGCAGCCTTCCAGCATAATGAAATCATGATGGCCTAGTCTTACAAACACTAACGACTCATATTAGGAATGTAATTCATGTGTATCAGATTGGGGTCCATATCATTTTAATGGCATTAATTGTTTTAGGTTTCCATAAGAAATTATATACTTCTACACAGAAAGATATGTAGGCCCAGTTTTCTACACAGAAAGATATGCAGACTCAGTTATTAGGTACCTAAAGATACAGATAGAGGCCCAGAGGGGTTTTCAAAAGTGTCTAGATATCTATGTTCCACTGAGTCAGTCACTTTTAAAAATCCCTTTAAACGCCTATCTGCATCTTCACAGACCTAAATACATTTAAAAATCTGACCCTTAGTGCCCAAATAATTAGATGACACTGAACGTCAGTGGGAGAGTGTGAAGCAAGAAAAATAACCTTGTACATTTCAGAGTCTGATGAACCTTATATTTAAAATACATGTACAAATCACATTAATCTGCCAGTCTCCTTCCTGCAGCAGATGTTTCTTTAAAACAAAGTTTTGTTAAGGGTTAAGTGACAATTACATAATCTCCAGATTTTCTAATAACTGTGTTGATGGATCAAACTACTCCAGGAGAAAAACTACAACTTAATTTTGAAACATATATATCCCAAGTTAGGCTCCTGTTGAGAAATGTGTTGAGTCCTCTGGCCAAGAGTGCACACATCAGTGACAAACAGAGAAGAGGACTGCATTTAAGTGAACTTACAACCTTAAAATGCATTCACTCTTGCCTATAATTTACGTGTTAAATTTATTGGAGCTTTGGTTCCAGTGTGACACACAAAGGAAAAAAATCAATACAGATTTGAGAGCTTTCTAGTGCCCCTGGCAAATATGAATGGCACTTGATGAAAAGTGAAGGTTTTCATAGCACCTACAGTGCCACTGCTTTGGTGTAATTATCACCACATGCTTCACATATTTATATCAATTCTTCACTAGCCCAGAGAACAGCTTTTGTTATAAGTTTGGCACTGTGATGTCCTGCAAGGCTATAGATGTGCTTTTACGGAAAGTATTAATTATTTTAAGGGATTTATAATTCTGACAGAAGTATTCCCCTCTGGAATTAAAGTTAGTATGTATGTTCTCAGAGTTGGAGGAATTTCTTGTAAAAAATTGGTCAACATCCCCCCCGCACACACACACACCAAAAACAGGGGAAATAAACAGTTTTGTAACATTTATAAAGCCATTTAATTCACCTTTAGGGGGGAAAAATAGATACATTTTAAAACATGAAATTGGTAAACCCTTTATTTTTAATCTGGATTGTTGCAATTTTCTATTTAAAATATTGTAATATAAGCCTAAAAATTAACATTTAAAAGTGGTCTGTGTGTAAGCACTGCAACTGTATTTTCATAACATTATAACAGATTAAGGGATAAACTCCACTGAAGACAATGAAGGAACCTTATCAAATGAGCATTTCACATAGACTTACTGTAGATTGGAATTAAGCCCTGCTAACGAATCCTGACTCATTTGCATGGCCAGAACCTAATCCTAATGAATCTTCTTGGAAGAAAACTAACATGTTTTCTGTACAGTTACATTAGTTTATTATTAAAACTCTGCTAGGGAATGCAGATCTTGACTCTCTATGGAAGAACATAATGCATCTGGGTTTTCCATACAAGAACATCACAGTTAGAACGAGGCTATAATGCAACTATATCTGAAAATAAATGCATCTGGTTTTCCTACAGAGATACATTAGAGGATAGATTTGAGTTATGCTAATGAATCTGGATTTGTTAGCAGGGATCACATCTGATCCCTGTGCAACATCACAGGAGATTCATCAGCTACACTTTATTAAACTGGAAAAAAACCCACCCTTAAATACAAAAATTAAAAGACTATAAATTATAACACAAGCTTCTGCTCTGATACTGTAATAATTGAAACAAACTAAAATGATGCCCTCAAATCCCACCCTCAACCCAAAGTGTGCTTTAAAATGGCATCCAAACCCCTTACATATTATATTGAGATACAGTAGTTGATTAGGGAGAGATTCTGAAAGTTAGGCACACAACTGCACACATAAATGTGCATGTGACTAATTTATGTTTGCAAATACCTGATGTATATGTGGGGGAAGATTTTCAAAAGTGCCTAAGGATCTAGAATCACAAGTCTCATTGACTTTCAGTGCAAGTTGTGCTCTTTAATCCTTTAGGCACTTTTAAAAATCTCTCCCAAAATAATCCAGAATTTACGTGCACACCTTTTTATGTGCCTAACCGTGAAAATCTTCCCCATAATATTTTAGATAGTAAAGGTCAGATCCTGAGGTGATCCCAAGCATTGTTCTGTGCTGTGTAGAGGGCTGGGTGAAGGCAGCTTTCTGCCACCGCCTTGATCCTCGGCAAAGGTGGGAGGTTTAACCTAAACCTAAAGCTGCTGACTGCTAATTGATTGCTGTTGGCTCAGAATTGCTGGCACCCAAGGGATGCCAAGGCCTGGTGGAAAAGAACCTATGTCTAGCCAATTTGCATATACAGTTATAGTTTTTGCACATACCAATTGGTGAGTGTGCAAATCTTTCAAGCACAATTCCAGAAGATATTTGAATATATGGTCTTGCTTGAACACTGGTGGTCAGAATACCACCAGTTACAAGATGACAGTACCTACACTTTGGAAAACAGCATTTCTGAGATCAACCAACAAAAGGTAACAATGTTTTTTCTCTATTAATATATATATATATATATATATATAAACAGAACTTCTAACACACACACACACAATTTTATCTGACAAAGAACTAGTCATATGGGTTAGACAATGAAGGTGGATAGCATGCTTCTTTACAATGTAGATGGTGTACAATTGTGTGAAGTGTGCATACCAAAATAGCATCTTAAGAAACCAAGCAATACAGAGATACATTTAACTACATGTTGTTTTAGTCAGAAAAACTAAACTCTTACACAAATGAATAAGTACACAGCAGAAAAAATAGTTAGCAAGAAATACTTGCAAAATCCAAATAGTCCTATGCATTTAGTTGGTGACAGGAATGAAAATATTGTGAAATAGGAACACTCATTAATGAACTTTCAGTTTTTACTTAGAAAAATAGATAAGAGAAAACACACCTTTAATAAGTCCCTTTTCTTGCAACGTTTTTAGCGAGGGTCTTCGGCTGATAAACTTCTTTAATCTGCTTTTGACTCGATTTCTGTCATTTGTATCAGAGGCACTGTAGTTCAGTCTGAAAACTGGAGAAAAAAGAAAAGAAAAGCTACATTTCTAGTAAAGCTACATTTTTAAAACTAGTAGTATTCTGTGCAAATTTTCTTGGAAAACAATGGCCATGTTCCACCCTTGAGAAATCACACAGTAGATCAGCAGTACAGCTGGTTGGATAGTACAAAGAATTTGATTAATATTTGTGTGAAAAACCATGATGCGTTCACTCGGTATTATTTGTGGAGTCATATTATTTATTGTTCATAAATATTTGGATGGCCACCAGTTTACTTGTGAAATGTTCATGAATCCCAAGAGTTTCACATGGATGATTATTCAATTGAAAGTTCCAGTTGGAAGTGTGCTACATGTTATTAGTGGGATGCTATTTTTATGAGAAGGGGTGGGACGATCACAGCACTGGTGATGGTCTGAATCCCCTTGCCAAGTCAGATTAGGCATCCCATTATTGCTAATACAATTGTAGAAAGCATGGCTCAATGACAAGAAACTTAGGCAAGATGCATTCATTTATGAAGAAAAAGTGTTCCAATTCTAACTGTTACATTTTATTATATTTAGGTATCTACTGCACCGAGAAACTGTTGGGCTAAGTTCTCTCGTGGTTTACGCCAGCAAGACGTGGGTCCCTCTTCCTAAGAGTCCACAGGAGCAAACTGTGATGATGCAAGTCAGCTATAACTTCTTGTCTGCTAGAGTGTCCACAGAGAACTGTCTCAGTCCCCTAAATGGGCAATACTGATGGCAAGAGGCATATCCAGGACCCCCAAATTTTCCCTACTTCAGCATTTAGCATGTCCCCATGGCTATATTGTTCCATCCTGTATTTAAAGCAGCAAGTAGGGATTCTGTGTGAGAAAATCTCTGTGAGGATTCCCCAACCTCACACACCCTAGGAGGTCTGTGGGAAGCCAGAGATATCCAATTTTTCCCCCATGAGGCTTTTCCAGTTTCCCTGTGCCCTAGGCTCTGGCAGTCTGTAAGTCACCTGGAGGGCTGTGAACAAAAGGTTATATAGCAAGATGCTGTACAATTTTTTCCACTAAGATCTCCAGGGATGGAGGAGGATGATATCTGTCTCTTGGCCCACTCAGTCTCCATCTCATTCCTTTTCATGGACCTTGGACTGCAGAGAGCACCTCCTCACAGAATTGCTCACCAGAAAGGTAGCTGATCCCCAATTCTTCATGGAGAAGAGGAAATCCACAAGCTTACACTTCTCTCGGTGTGCGCCTCTATGAGGGATGATTCAGCCCTCCAGTGGCAGGGCTTCTATGAAGCATTCAGGGCCCCTGTCCTTTTATAACTTCTATGGCAGTGTGGTTATAGGTGTAGATATCCTCCCCGAACATGAAATCACCCCCAAGATACAGCAGTCCTCCCCAGGGCTGAAAGTAAGTCCAAAGATTTACCGATATGGGGGCTGGCTCCGGTCGCCCCAGAAGGGGCGGGGCCTTGGACAGAAGAGGCAGAGCTTGGGGGCGGGGGGACGACAAAAGAAGCAGCTACTGCAGCAGCGGCCCAAGCACCGGGCTCTTTAAATCACCTCTGCTCCTTTTGCGCCCACCCTTCGGCGGCCCTGCAGGTAGGGTCTTTACCGGCAGGGCCACCAACGGGAAAGGGGAGTGACATTAAAGTGCTGCTGAAGCAGCACTTTAACATTGCTGCCCCTCTGCCCCCGTCGGCCCTGACAGTATGGACCTTACCAGCAGGACCGCCGACGGGGAAAGCAAAAGGGGCAGGGACCTTAAAGCCTGCCACAGCAGCACTTTCATGTGAGCTGCATAGGGGCCTGTACCAGCTTCTTACCAGTACACCGTACTGACCTGTACCGGCCCACTTTCACCCCTGGCCCTCCCTAGAAGGATCTGAGAAAAACATTATAGAGGGAAATCATGATATAGGCTACGCTGGGTTTTGTAGCAAGCAGTTTTACATTAGTTATAAATAAAAACAGAATGCTAAAAGGTGCACAATTATAAAATAGTGATGATTTAAAGGGTCCTCTTAAAGAATAGTACAAAATCCTCGAATAATGTGGTTTATATTACAAATCTGATTTTAACAGCCAACCTTATAAAATGGTTTACACTTTGCTGTTGTCAAGAGAGCAAAACTCGCCAAATTGTTCATTTTAAGTAAATATAACCATAACCAATTAAGGAAAGCAACGTTTAAACACATGCCTATGATAATCGGAGCATAGTTTGCTTCTGATTTCACTACTGATTTTAACAGAAGAGTGTTCAATTTTCCCACAGCACTAAAATGACCCCACACATACTTCCACAAACTAGTAATCACACAGGACAAATAAAACAATACTTTATTGGAAAATACACAGCTTGGTACAATAATCCATCATTTATGAAAAATAGACTTCACATTTTTAATGGTAACATTCTTTAGGGTGATGCATCATAGTATATAAAGATTAGTGCTCAATTGATGGTTGACTCTTTGTTCACTTTATACTTTAGAACTTTTTGTTCAAAATTAGGCAATCCTTGGCAAGGATAGGCTAAAATTCCAAGTTACTCAGCCTTGCTATAAAAAGAACAACAAATGGATGTTTCCAGTTCTGCATCTTAAGGGTACTTTGAAACAGTAACATGAATTGTATTTAGTTTTCTGACTGTGGCTATGTGGCTTAAGTTCATTCTCTCTATAATAGTTCAATTTTTCTTTACTTGCTCCCAGGACACAGCTTTCCCATTTCAAATATGGCACAAATAAAACCACTCTGTTACTTTATGCCTTCCACATTTCTCAATCTGCAGGATTCTGAAATACTTATAAATTATAATTCACATAACGCCTGCTTGCATTTCAGTATGAGCTCTGTTATAATACTAAATTTGTTAAGATGATTTAACAGATCCCAGTGTGGTTCAAATTGAAGAACAGTTAGATAGGGGATCTACAGTTCAATTTCTGTAGTAAATAATCCCTATGCACAGAAAGATGTTTTATTCCAGCTGTGTAGTTTTATACCTGAAACAGCAACTATGTTATTAAAACTACATCTAGAGGTAGGAATCATTATTGTCATAGACACTTTTTGTATATTCAATATCAGATTATATATAACAGTAAAGCCAATTTTGATGAGTTACTTCTATTATGCTGGTAAGCACATGCAAGTCACCAGAGGGAAACCTCCCAGAAATTCAAGGGTTTGGATAATATGATCCAGAATTGAGCACTGGCTAGAAATACTCTTGCTGGGATCTTGTTTAGAAATATCTTTTTTCCTGCCAAACCGCTGCTCTCATGGTATCCCAATGTAATAATGGCTTTGTTTTATGTTTGGAAATGCAAAGAGAGTTAGATGTTGCTTCCAAATGGAAAAGTGTAGTTATACAACAAAAAGATTATAACAGTTTTCTATAGTACTTTACTTTTTCAAATTTCAGACTATGGGTGTGACTAGTGAAGATCTTCCATTAATGGAATTTAGCAAACTCAAACAGATTAACTATCAACTGCATGTAACAACTTGACCATCTAGCTGTCCATTAGTTAAAATGACTGGCTGCAGTCAGTGTGTAATCCATGAGTCGTCGTCTTGTTCTGCATCTACCATCTGTAGGGGCTGCCCTGTTGATTGTTCCTTCTGAAAAACAAACTGTGTATGTCAACAGTTTCTGTTAAACTCCCCATGGTTGGTCTCACTTACATATGATCTGGATGCTGAATTCTTTTTCTTTACAGCAGCTGGAGTTGTCCATCCTTTTTCTCCATCCAATATGACATGAACATGATCACCAGATTCTAGAGCTGGCAGTTCTCTGACTGACATCTGTTGTAAAAAAGTATTCATAAGCTCTTTTACCCTTTTTATCCAGTTAATCTCTCTATGTTTGGCCACTTTGGAGATAGGTTCTTTTCCAAAGTCGGAACAGAAGTTCTGAGTTGTCTTCCCAACAGGAGTTGTGCTGGACTATATCCAGTAGCTGCTGTTGCTGTTGATCTGTAATTCAGAACAGTGATGAATGGATCTTCCTTCTGTAAGATTTTCTTGGCTGTCTATCTAGCGATCTCAGATTCTCCATTCACTTGTGGACTGCCAGTAATATGATCAAAATCATATTTCATTAGGAATGACTTAAATTCTGCTGCAATGAATTGTGGCCCACTGTCCTTCAATAGTTGTGGAATACTGATGTCAGCAAAAGTGAACTTCATTTTCTTGATAACACTGCAACATGTTAGGTATTTCAAATACATGATTTTTCTGAATAACTGGAAAAATAGTCCATTACAACCAGGTTATGATGTCTTCTGAATTGGTATAAATTTGCAACTAGTCTCTTCCAAAGTCTGTCTGGTAGAGATGTTTGTACACTGTATTGTTCAGCATCATCTCTGAAGTTGATTTGTACTGGATCTCCTTTCAAAATTCCAATATCATCCAATCCTCAAAGAGTTCCTCCACCTTTCTCATTAAGCCCATCATGGCTACTGTGCTACAGTTGATAAGCTGTTGGTCTTTGATCCTTTGTTCACATGAACTCTGAATGCATAGCTTTGTCTTTCTACGTTGTTTCCATGGTGAAGTGGCCCATGCAGTTCAAAATATCTGCAGAGCTGGTCAGAACTGTGTCAGGTGACTTCAGCTCTGGGATGGATAGAAAGTGATTGTAAGTGCCTCCTGAGATGACTGTGATGTCAGCTCCTGAGTTCATTTAAAGTCAATAGTATTGCTGTGAATATTCAATTTCAGTCACCAGGCAGGTTCTATATCATCACAAGTGATAGAACCTAGAAATAATGGCTCTTGATTGTCTGTAATATGAGTCAATTGTCTGACTGCTTTGGAAAGGCAAACAGCTGCAAAATGTCTATATTTCATGCATTCATTACACTATGTGCCTCAGCCTGGACATGCATCTCGTCTTGGGATGTTACTTTTTTCATACTTTGTACATGTAGGCTGGAAATTGTCCCTTTTAGGCATTGTCTACCATATTACTGTAAGTCGATCTAAAATTACATACGTTATGTAATTTAAGTCTCCGTAACTTACATCAACTTAAAGCAGCATCCACTCTGCACTTTATAATTATGTAAATGGGAGACACTCATGGTGAAGTATTGAAATCAATGAGAGAATGCTCTCCCATCAATGTAGTACATCTTCACCACATCCGCTATATAGCTGCCACTTCATCGATGGCAACGGCATAAATTTAGTGCAATAGTCAAGACAAGGCCTTAGCCTAGGAGTTCTCGCTCCTTCCCTTGCGGTTTTATGATAATGACTTTTAAGACTCAAGTTTCTGTTTGTAGCTTCTAAGCTAGTTTCACATTTTTCATGTTACTCCTCCATTTTTCTACTGTTTGAATAATTCTGATGTCTTTGCTATCTGTATAACTATCTGTATATATGGTTAAATCTCTCTTCAGCTGTAGCTGCTGTGAAAGGTTTTTGTCTGTTAATCCAATAATCAGACTGTCTGATTTTCTCTTTTTGCAGTCCCCAAGTCAGTTTTCAGCCAATGTTTGCAGAGCTCTTATGAAACATACAACATTTCCCATTTGTCCTTGAATTCTCTGATGACAGCATGCTCTTTCATAAACCACAGATCTCTGAGGGTATAAAGTATGCATACTATAAATGATTGCCTTTTATAGTAATCTTTTTGAATGTCTTCAGGAAAGTCAAGGGATTTAAGGGTATGCTCTTCTTGCTTCCCCATAGCATATATTAAAGAAGATACCTGTATATCTCCGCTTTCTTTGTGGAATTTATTTGCAGTATGAAATCTTGTAAAATATTGTTTCCAGTCTGTCCGTTGTGAAGGTTTGTCAAAGTTGGAGTTCTCTGGGCTTTGAAGAATAGCAAGTTGATGAGATCCTGCAACCTTTGTTGCTTTACTCCCTCTGTCTACAAGCTGTATTGCTGTTCCTTCTGTCTTCAACCTTAGTTGCTATGTTCCTTCTGTTTCTATTCTTAGTTTACTCCTGATACCACAGCATGATCTTGTGTACCAGATATGGACTAGTCACAGAGCCTGCTTACACACAAGGTATGTTCAGCATACATCCTTCTGTGCTCTTCTAAATACGGCGGAAACTTATTTAAATATGGTCTTTCATACACAGTGCCACCTAGTGGCTGAACAGTATAACACAGTTTAGCATTCCAACACTCATAAATAGGTATTTCAGTTTGTACCATTACATTGTCTATTCTGACATATAATGGAACAAATTCAGGAGGACTGTTTAAAGAGAACTACATATATATGTTTCAAAAACAGCATGCTCCAACCGCTGAAGACCTGTGCAAGTATCATTGCCCTTCTCTCCCTGCCCAGATTATTCCCACTGGATACACAAATAGTTTGTGAGAGAGGAAAGGGGAATGAATTGCTTAGCTGTGCTGGGCTGGGAGACCTTTACAAAATGTGTAGGTAAAAATTACATAAGCCAAAAAAACATTCTAAATTTTCCCTTGTCAAAAATGAGAGCAGGACATTGCATTCTAGCAGCAAAAGGATAAGGAGTGGTTACTCATCTTGCTCAGTAACTGGAGTTCTTTGAGACGTGTGTCCTATATGTGCTCCACTTCAAGTGCACCTTTGATCAGAGATTTTCAGTAGCAGTACCCTTTCAGCCCATACATGCACGCCAGACATCCTCATGCCCTGTACCAAGGATATTTAGAGCTTCATAAGTAAACCACCCTGTTTCTTCTCTACCGTGAATTCCATGAAAGGAAACTGAAGCAGAGGGGAAAGAGAGCAGATACTGGAGCATCCATAGAGACATGTTTCAAAGAACTCCAGTTACCACTGGAGTCACCACTTACACAAGGTGAGTAACCTCTCCTTCTCTGAATAGCGTCCCTATGAGCGATCCACTTTGGATGACCTCCCATGTATATCCCCACAGAAAGCAGAGAACTTCATAGCAGAATCTAATACTGAAGGTAGAATGCATTGCCAACTGCAGCGTCTGATCTAGAGGCATGAACCAAGGCACAGTGTTTGGAGAAAATATATATTCAAGTCCAGGTTGCAGCTTTGCAAATGTCAACACCTGGACCATCCTCGAGTAACACCACAGAAGTACATTACTACCTTGTAGAAAGGACTAGCAGCCTAGGAGGAGAATGGATATTGGCAGACTCATAACATGAGATAATATATCCAGAGATCTACATGAAGGATCTCTTGCTGGAAATTGCAGATCTTTTGGATCTCTCCACGATTGAAACAAACAGGGAGTCTTTCTAAACGGTTTGGTTCTTTCCAGATAGAGGGCTAACATCCTTCTGACATCCAAGGTATAGAAGCAAGTTTCCTCCCTGGTCTGATGTTGCTTTGGGAATAAAAACTGGGAGATGAATGACTTGGTTGATTAAAAAAATCAGAAGACACTTTAGGTGGAAATTTAGCATGTAATGAAACATTTTCCTTGAAAAGCACTGTAAAGAGAAAATCTGCCATTACACCTCTTTCCCCACTCATAATTCTGAAAGAAGTACCTGTTGAGGTCGTCAGGTACATTATTCTGTATACCTCAGAGGTAGGAAGATGAAGAAACTATCTTGTTGGTTATGGACAAGTTCCAGAGTTTTATTGCTTTGGCACAAAGTGAAGGAGCGCACGCCCTGCTCTGATAACTGATGTAGAACATGTATTATCTGCTATGGCCCTGACAGACTCAGCTCTGGTCAGTGGAAGGAAACAAGTGCAAGCATTTCTGACAGCCCTCAATTCTAAAAAGTTGATATGAAGAAGATGCTCTTATCTTCTGTAAATGTAAATAAACTTGTTTGTCTTAGTGATTGACCGAATAAGAAGTAGGACTGAGTGAACTGGTAGGCTCTATAGTTTTACACTGTTTTGTTTTTGAGTGCAGTTATGTAAAAAAAAAAATGTGCATTTTTAAGTTGCACTTTCACAATAAAGAGATTGCATTATGGTACTTATATGAGGTGAATTGAAAAATACTATTTCTTTCGTTTATCATTTTTACAGTGCAAATATTTGTAATAAAATAATATAAAGTTGAGCACTGTAAACTTTGTATTCTGTGTTGTAATCTAAATCAATATATTTGAAAATATAAAAAACATCCAAGAATAGTTAATAAATTTCAGTTGGTATTCTACTGTTTAACAGTGCGATTAAAACTGCAATGAATCGCGATTACTGTTTTTAGTTGTGATTAATTTTTTGAATTAATCATGTGTGTTAGCTGTGATTATTAGACAGCCCTAATTATAAACCTCTGTAACGGTGCAAGTCATCAAACAGGAAAGAATTAATTAATGTAAAATGATGGCTTTCCACAGAAGATGTTATGTGCTGTCCACCAAGAAGGTTCATTGAAAGCAAACGCGCCATTGTGAAATATCAAAAAAACAAAGACGATAATTTCTCCCCTTCCCCACACCCATGAAAAGGAGATGTTGGAAGGGAATAAAAAATCCTGACATGAAGAAAATGGATCTCTATGATGCTTCAACTTTGAAAGGGCAAGATTTCTAAGCACGAACAAGGGATTTATTGCTGCTTAGTCAGGGTTGGCCCTTGAGGACATAGAGAGCTTGCATATTACAGAGATTTCCCCACAGCTTCCCCCTGACAGAGCTTTTCACTGATACACGTAGTTACATGCTACAGTATGGACACAGCTTGCTTTTCATTACAGTATCTGCACATGCTCTATATACCACTGCCAGTGGGTGTAGTACAGACATAGCCCAAGTGTGATTGGAAGCCAACGTACGCAGGGTTCTCTAAACTGGGACTGGAGGCTGGTCTTTGGGCTTGCTCCTTCATCAACAATTTAAACTTTATTTCTCTATTTTTGAGATCTGCCTTTAAAAGCAGATCTTACACTCGGACAGTGTATGGGAGTCTCCCAAAAAACAGAGCCACCAAGAGTGGCCGTCTGGTCTTTTTTGGTAGTTTACAGATTAGGCATCATGTAAGTATGGTGGATCAGGCTTGCAATTGCGTGGGGGGATGGGGGGGAAGGTTTCCAAAACCTTTTTCCAGAAACATGGTGCAGATGCAGTTAAATGAACCAGAAAAGACACTGATCCTTTCAGAATTAGGACCATGAGTGCATGTGTTTACTTTGTGTGAATGTGGTGAGAGAATATTAAATTCAGACTCTGCAACCAGATAGTACATCTCCAGCAGTCTAATTTTTGAGGAGCAATGCTTTGGGCAAGGCCTGTATGACCCAGAAAGAAACAGGTTTAACATTTTCTAAATTTCCCTATATGGCTGAATGATTTTATTGACATGGTTTACCCCTCCCCCCCACACACCCCCTACACTATACAATATGATCCTACCTTTCTCCCAATGACTTTTATTTCACTCTCAGTTTACAAAACATTTATACAAAATCCCAAGGGTTTACCTATGATTAATTCCTGCCAAATACAGTATATCTGAGTACTTTGAACCTGTGTTGAAAGCATTGGTTTTGAAGAACTATCCATTAACGACTTTCTGGACTGTGACAATGGTTATTGACAGTGCTTGTCAGACTAAAGCACTATTGATTGTTTCACATCATGTGTATAGCAAAACCAATTTCTTTCAAGTGCCTCTTCCTAACTGTAATACATTATAACAGTGCCTATCTGTTTATCATAACTCCCCAAATTATTGTATGTAATGCATTCAAAAAGAAAGGGTTCAGAAGGAATGAATGGCACCAGTGGGAGAAGTTAAGGCACTAAACGATGCAAACATTTTATCATTGCTAGTTTCTCTTTCATTGAGATTTATTTCTGAAGTTGAAACAATACAACCGTGTGTGCTGTGCTTTCTTTAATAATCTTGAACATTTCCTTTAAGGTGAAGCTGATTTGTGCTATGAGAACAATACTTATACAGGTCAATATTTCACTAACTTCTTCCCAATGCACTTACACAGGGCATTATTTCACTAATAAGAGCCACAAGTTTAATCCTTCAAAGTACTGCTCACTTTGGTCCTAATCCCAAGAAACAGTTATGCATGTGCTTAACTTTAAGAGTGTGAGTGATCCATTGCCTTCACTGGGAATATTCATATGCTTCAAGCTAATCACTTGCTTAAGTGCTTTGCAGAATCAGGGCCAGCATGTGCAGCACCTTGCAGGACTGTGCCAAATGTGAGATACTAAATTTGAGCATAGAGAAAGTGTCCCATAGTTCCTTAGATACTGGAAATGTGAGTCTAACAGTGATGTAGTACTGTATAATAATGGCATAGCTTTTCAGTTCATTGTGTTGGAATTTATAACACTTTGGGTAAGGCAGCACTTTACCGGTTCCTTCCAAAAGGAATGCAAAATATTTTGAGAGTCTCCTTAATGTATGTATTCACTAAAGTAACAGTTACAATCTCACCCTTCATGATTGTATAGCACCCATCAACTGATTATTTCAGCCTCCCATAATTTCTATGAAATAAGTAGTTATTATTATATCCTGTCTGAAAATGAGTAAATTAAGGCACAGAGAAGATAAGTGATCTGCTTTACAGGAGTCCAGAAAGCCAGTGGCAGAGTCCTGACCCCTAATCCCCTCCTCTTTCTTTAGACCTTAGAGTTGCAGTTTTTGTGAACAGGTTGCATGGATCTGAAAACTGTGCAGCAGCAGATGATAACTAGAAGAGGCTAGAGGGATTTCTTGAAGATATTTCCACTGTGTAAGGGGATCATAGTCCTAAATGCATGAACTTAAATTATATTAAATGTGTTTAAATGTGTTTAAATTGCCTTTAAAACAGGTGTTTGAAACAACCAAGTAGATTTGTAACAGTAAATATTTATGCAACAGACTTAGAAATAAATAATAGGACAAAGAAAACAATGATTATGTAGCACATATAATTTTGCTGTAATATGACAGCCTTACAACTTAAGTGCCCAATACTGTCCTTATACTTCATGAAATCCATGTGCATTAGCAGTAAAGATGCAATAAAATGACTATATAATTCATATTTCTGCATCAAACTCTTATACTTCTAAAATTTTTGTGTTTGGCCAATCTGCTAAAATAAATGGAAATAAATTGACAGTATGTATTAGTTTCACTGTAAGTTTACATTATGAACTGAAGTTGCACTCACAGATTTTGCATTCGTTGTTTGTAGCTTTAATATGGAGGAAAAATAATGGGGTATTTCTGAAAACTGATTGCATTTTGTTATCCTCACTATCCTAACAATGCTATTATGTTATGTATACATTACATTTATTTTAAGTATACAAATCACTATGCCAGAAATCAGTGAATCTGTCTTATTTGTGTAGTGTGACTGACTTTTGTTAATATAATGTGAAAAATATGGAGTGGGTTTCACCCCAGTGACATTTACTTAAAACCAGAGTATTCAGGCTCCATGTAGGTGTAGCATGGAACAATCGGGCAGGTGATATTGGTTCCTCCTGCACCGTCTGACCAGAACATCTCTTATCAGGGCCGGCTCTAACTTTTTTGCCACCCCAAGTGAAAAAAGTGTGAGGGGGGGCACACCAAGAGTCGACAGAATGCTGCCCCTTAAAATGTGTCACCCAAGCACATGCTTCCTAGGCTGGTGCCTGGAGCCAACCCTGCTCTTATGATCTGTGGGTTCAAATAGAGGTTGCATCCTCTTTGTGCCGCTGGCATTAAGTACAGGGGTCACCAGACTTGCAGAAACATGGCTCTATGGCAACTCTTTTGGTCTGCACCTATTGCAGCCTTCTGAGATAGCTTATTTCCATCTCACGTATGGGATATGCAGGTGGCCTCTCCAGCAGCAGAACACCTACATAACCACCACAGCACATGGCTTAAATTTACTCTTTCACTCTGGATGAAGAAGATAAAGTAATACTCTGAAAAGCATATTTTTCAGCATATACAGCAATGAGCATTCAAACCATATTTCTTCTGGTAAAGAATGTGCTTGCAATAAACTATCACAAAATTCAGAAACACAATGGAGTACATTTCTTTTTCCTTCAGTGCACTTCTCTATAATGAAAACATTGGAGCAGCATACGGCATAAAATTCCCAGAAAAACAGAAACAAACATTCAACAACTTCACTGGAGTTGGATTTAGGAGACCAGGGCTCTATTACTGGTTCTGCCACTCCTTGTTGGAGTTGGGGTGATCTAGTATAAGTTTATTAGCATGTATGCATTTTCTTTTATTCTTTTAAAAATATTTTCTCTAGTCCTTTCATGTGAAGAATGAAGAAGTTATAAATGGGCAATTACAACTGTTCATAGTCTCTGTGGAGCAAACAAAGTACAAACATTGACCTGTCTAGGTGGTCTGGTTTGCTGGAGCTGGAAGCCTGAAGTGAGTGCCCTTGCTGGACCATGGAAGGGCAGTACAGGTGCAGTCGCCCTGAATTGTGACGCATGCTGAAGACCCTCCATGCATTTTCAATTGTAGGAACTTATCTGTAATTTATTGTAAGATATGTTATTAAAGGTAAGTGGATCTCATGCTTTGGGGCACAAACAAACCACTTGAAGAGGCCAGAAAGGATTTGGTACTTCTTGTACTTATCTAGCTACCATACATGACTTCAGTGGGATTACTCAGATACTTAAAGATACATGCAGTGCTGTTGCAACTGTGTTGGTCCTAGGGTATTAGAAAGAGAAGGTGGGTGAAGTAATATCTTTAACTCGACCAACTTCTGTTGGTGAGAGAGACAAGGTTTTTGAGCCTATACAGAGCTCTTCTTCAGGTCTGGAAGCTAGGCATGTGATTAAGTACCTTGCTGAACTGGGGTCATTCTGAGGGAATATTATCACATGAAAATCATTCTCCACTGATATTTTTGTCAATAGTGCTCCATTGCTCAAAGTGAACAGAAAAGGGATGAATTAAATGCATTTAGAAATGTGATGGAATATCGATAGAATTATTCTTCCCATTATTCAACCAGTTGTACCACCATGTATGTAATCTTATTTTTTTCTAAACCCTAAATGAGCTTCTTAGTGCAACCCATCCAGTAAAGGACTGGATTTGACCTATACTACATATGCTATAAGAACCAAGATGATGATAATGTTTCCTTGCAATGAACAGCTAAAGACACATGGTATTATTCACATTGAAATTTATTATTTGAATACCAAGGAATGTTAGCATACCAGGAAACAGCAAATGCCAAGGCATGTGTGTTTGTTTTTTAAATAAGAAGTCAGCAGCAGGGTTTGAATAAAAAGGCAAATGGAATTTCTTGTGAAGAAGAGCCGCACACCCATTGATTTGAAGGTAATCAAGGAATAGCCAAAGAGCTAAGCTCCATTTCTATACAAACATTATTATTAAATTTGTGTCCTTTCTATTTTATCAAGTTATCTCTACCACAAGTAAATCATTACTAAGTGTAATTGAACAAAGGTTTTTTTTTAAGAGAATAATTTCAAAAGCTAAAGAAGTAATTTTACTTCTTTCCTTAAACAAAAGCTCTTCTAATAATCTCCTATGCTTATTTTCACAGATTGCAGAGGTCCTAGACAGACTGATCTTTACCACTATAAGCTTCACTTTACTTTTCTCATCCAAGTTTATACATTGTGTTGATTAAAATACAATTGAATTTACAAACATTCAAACAATTACAGCCTTTTTTTACAAGACAGCTCCTTACATTACAAAATTATGTCAATCTAAGTTACGTTGACATATAGCCACTACAGTAATTAAATCATGTTTGCAGGTCCACATGACACTCCCTGTATCAGTGGTGCGCGTCCTCATCAGGATGTTTGCACCAACCTAACTGTCAGTGTGTGGCAGCAACAGTTGATGTAAGCAATGTAGAGTCTACTCTGACACCACAATGACCTAACTATGTCAACTTAACAGCTCCACTTCTCGTGGAGGTGGAGTTAAGTTGACATAGCAAGCAAGTTACATTGGAAGGTCGCAACATTTTAGGGTAGATGCTTACAGAGTTAGGTTGATGTAAGCTGCCTTACATCGACATAACTCTGTAGTGTAGACAAGGATTTAGTGTTGAAGATTTTGCACAAAGGAAAAAGGTCTGTAATGAAGTTGTTTCAGGAGCTATGTGAAAAAAGCACACAAACTAAAAACAAAAGAAGGGAATGTTTATGGGCTCAGTTAAGGTTCTTCTATGAGTCTGTAAAGGTGTAAAACAGACCATGGGTTGGATTGTTTTTTGTTTGGTGTTGGTATGTTGTTTGGGTGTGGCAAGGAGAGGGAGAAAAAGAGAGGAGGGAGCTGGTTATGGCTCCTTGATTCTCAGGCCAACTTGTGTGGTCCCAAAGGGCCTGCTTCCATCGCACACCTTTCCTTTGACTTCATTGAGGGTTGGATCAGGCCATAATGGACTACAAGCCAGCTAAGAAATGGCACAGAAGTTGCACTGTGACCCTTCCCTGCCTTATGCCAACACATCTCCTCTCTCCCATGAGATGATCCTTATGTTGAGGTGAGGATGGCAGCTAGTGTAGAAGCCAGCATTGATGGCTTTATGCCAGACAGGCAGCTGCAGCCAGATTCTGGTCCCTTTGTGTCACTTGGGCTCAGAGAATGTAGCCCAATGCTACTAGCCACAGGAGAGGAGCACAGGGAGGGCATTACTTGCTCTAATTGCTCAAAGAAAGTAAACAGAATTTGCATGATAAAGCCATCTTGGTACACAGATATAGGGGAGGAGGCATGATCCAATTGTCACCTTTCTCAGAATATCCCCTTTGAGAGCACTAATACTGCCAGTAGCCCTTGCTGCCCCGAGTCTTCAACCATGTCTGGCACTCCCTGCGAGTGTACTGTGGAGGGCTTCCTGTTTCCTATGCATATGTCTAGTGCATGAAGGAGCCATTTCTGAGTGTAAGACCTTGTCCACGATGGGGCTTTCAGCCATCAGCATCTAGCTGTCAATATAGCTGAACTGGTACAAATTGCTAGTGCAAATAGGCAAACCACTAAACACCATAATTTACACTCTGTATTTTATCTTTCCTTGAAACAGGGGTAAGCTAAATTGGTGAAAAGTGTAGTTTAAAGAAGCTTGCTCTGACTACACTTGGGGGTTATACTACTGCAGTTATAGTGATGCCAGAACTACCATGGCTAAAACATGGGCAAATCCCAGCTGTAGACCTGGCCTAAAGGAGAATGGTTTTAGCTTTAAAATCAGTGCTCCAGCTGATAAACTGAAGCAGGATTTAACCTATATAAAAACATACTGAATGTCATAGTTTAGCCTTTAAAGTGAGAAGCAAAACAACCAATGAAGGACAAAGTTTAGAGTTTGGATATGGTTCAGATAAACACCCAAAACTTGAGATGCTTATCCAAAGCTTATGTAGTGCACAAAATGCCTTATTTCAAGAACAAAAGTTCTGCAGAGAGGAAATTCTATTATCAGGAAACAGCACCTTATGACAACATTCATGTGTTAAGTAGTTAAACATCAAAGTTTAAGCAAAACATTTTCCAGAAAACTACTTCATGGAAGTACAATACTTGGATGAAATCCAACACAGAGAAATAAAATATTATTAAGGAGAAAGATAATACACATGCAATTAGGCTATCGAGCAATAAAACTCAATATGGGTTTGATATCTGAAACCTTCCAAGCTTACAATGAATAAGTAAAGCAGAAATGAGAGGCCTTAATCTTTTGAAATCTTACTGTCCAAATTCGTGGTACTATTATCTGAGTGTTTCAAAGATATTGTGACTATTTCTTCTCAGAATATGATAGCTTTATTTCTATGAATAATCTAAAACTTGGGTAGGGACAAACTATGTATCCCTGATTTATTCAACATTGAAGAATTGTTTTGGAAAACTACACTTCTTGCTTTCCAACTGAGTTTTCAGTACTAATGACCAGGAGGAGAAAAGGTTAGTGTTGCAGCACATTTTTCATTGGGTATCCTGTCCTTTCTATTAATGACAGAAAGCACTTCAATAATAGCTCCCTTTCCTACTCTACATTTTACCATTCCTAACTGACTCAGAAAAAAATGTCATACCAGATGAGACCATTGATGCATCTAGTCTGGCATCCTACTCCTTCCAGTGGGAATATCTGATACCATTCTCCAGAGGGAGGCAAAATTCTTACAAATGATACATCAAGCCAACTGTGCTTCTGCACCCCCTCATCTGATTTCCCTTCCCTTGCCTCTCACCTCTTTTCTCCTTAAGCTTGCCCACTCATTTCCCTCCTCTCTCCTCAACTCTGACCATTTTATTGATTCTCAGCTTCATTTCCCAGTGACTGAATCCAGAAATCTAATTACCACTTCCCCAAAATCTCAAATTGCTTAAGTGAAAGTTTCTAAAAGGTGACTTAATATTTCTCTATCTGATTCTCAGTAGGTTTGTAGGGTTTAAACTTGTCAATTATGTCACTTTTGCCATACTGCTATATTCATAACAAGTGTTCAACTGGAAATTAGAACTCCCACTCTTTGCTGTTGTGCCTGGAGAGCACTACAGCATTTACCGATCAAAATGAAGGACCTCTCAAGACCATGTATTATTTTTTTTCAGTACACTTCTCTATCCATTTTGCACCCTGCTTTAATTTTGTTTAATATAGAAGTAAATGGAAAAGTCCCCATTGACTTCCATGAATAGACTTATCAGGCATCCTATGAGAAAGTGCATGAATTTTTAAGCTATCATCCAATGTCATCATTTTCACCTTTAGTGTGAAACCACCCAACTGAGAGAAAAAACACAGAAACTCAGTTCTCAGTCAGGAACAGATCACACAGTTGTTTTGCTAAGGGAAAAATGCAGGTGCAGATTTGGTTAACATTGGCAAATAATACCGATTCGTAATCCCAAAATCAATTTAAATGGGAACAGATAGTCAGTTCCTCATTCTCATCTTTCTCCAACAGACTTCAAATGCCATAGTCTTTAGTTAACTTCTCCCCACGTTCCTAAGGCATCACTGAGTCTGACTCCTGTTACTGTAGCTTAAACTTCTTTTAGTAGAAGGCAATTATGTTATGTAAACAGGCTTACTTAGCGGAGATCCATATCTATTTGCTTTTTAAACTGCTTCTGTGGGGTGGACAAGATATCTTCATTAAGTTGCCTGTGATTATTCCTAGGCTTTTTCCCCTACCAATGATTGTGTGAGTGCATAGTCCATCAGTACACATCAGAATTATAAACTGTTTTGATATTTATTTATGGTAAATGTCATTTGACACCATGTTGCACAGCTCATAAGAATCTTGCATTTTCACATCATTTAAACTGTATGTAATTAAAATCATAACATTGAATTGTTCCAGCCACCAACTTTAATAGAAGATGGAAACTTATTTTAATATGGTAGATTGGCATAACGGCAGAGTTTGTGCTCATTTTTGGAGTAGCTGGACTTCCAATGAGCCATGGGCCAGATTTACCAGTAAGCTTCAATTTAAGTAATGCAAAGAGCTATAAACCCAGCTCAACTGGTCACTCAGGATAGATTTAGGGCAGCACTGCATCACTTGAATGATGCAAAGGATCCAGAATGCAAAAAAGGCCATTGTGTTTTATTTTTGTCCCTGCTCAACTTTTCAGTAACAATAATAGAGTTGAGTACAGGTAAAATCCTGGCCCCAGTGAGCCCAATGGCTCATCATTCCATTGATGTCAGTGGAGCCAGGATATCGCCCCTTGTGTTTATAATGGAATAAGAATTGTTCACAATTTACAATGATCTTTTAGGAAACGTTATTCAAAGCCACCTCACTGAACTCTTGCATTTCATATTTCCCCGGAACCTGGAAAACAGCAAGGGCCAAACTTTGGAATTTAGCACCTTGCCCAAGCAGGAGGAAGCAGAACTGCTTTGTCCTTGCATAGCTGAGGGAGACACAATCCCGCCTATGCACAGGCAGATTGGACAAGCTGCACATAGGAACCCTCTCGTCTGTGGACTTGTGCAGTGGAGTGTGGAGCTATAGCTCCAACTCTCCACTGATCTTGCAGCTGCACATTGAAGGATCAGGTTCGGCTGTCTTCACAGGTGCAGAGAATGTGATTCTGAGGAGGCCCTTGTGAAATCCATGCAGAGGGCGAAGCTCTTGATGCCCTCCCTTGGCATATCCTTATAAGGGCCTGTCATAGTTCGGTCTTAATTAAGCATCTTCATGACTTCCTCCATCCTTTCCCTGAAGTTTTTACCTACACAATCACAATTATATACAGTGGGCACCCTCTAACTGTTTGAAAGACTGCACTGGTTCTAATGGAATTCCCAGTGTAAAGATCAGAGACATTCCTGGGACTGGTAGAGTATTTCAGACAAGTGTAAGTTTTTAGGTGCTCCAACTGTACATGCTTCATTAAGATGCTTGTCCTTAAACTGTTTATCTGACAAGTCAGCAGGCAGCTGGGTGGAACAAATAGGAGGTCCTGGGAAACACATTCATTTTCAAAGCGTTAATACACTCAATCCAAAAGACAGTAATGTGCTTCCATCCATTGAGTGCTTCTTTAAATGTTTTGAATTGGAGGGTCATAATTTAAATGAAATGTATCCTCCAGCCTGGAAGGTATAAATATTTAAATGATTTCTCTATCAAGGAAAAAGGTGAACTTAGTCAGTAAGTAATCCATACCTCCATCTGACAGCCTGATTTGCAGTCTCCCTAATTTAGTTTAATTTAGACTTTTATAACCTAAAAACCTTCTTTTTTTCTATTACATTCCATCCAAAATACCAGGAGGATTGTATTTGAATTAGTTATAGCAGAGAAACCTCTGAATACAATGCCATCTGAGAATCAGTTTTGCTAGCATTGCCATTGGGATAGTCATTTTAATAATCATTACAACGCATTTCAGAATTACTGCAAACAGAAGTGGTGACAGACTACCCTTTCTGGTTCCTTTTCACAAAACAAAGTTCAATAAGTCCCATCCTTTCATTCCAGTTCTCAGTTTTCTTGGTTGTTGCTGAATGGGTGGGGAAGACAAAATTTCAGCAATGGAAGATATTGCTGGCAGTAGTGAAAATTCATAGTTCATTTTAGCACCTACCAGTAAAAGAATGAAAATATGTTCTTTCGTTGTGGGGAATGAAAATAGAAAATGATGCAAATGGTGATATGTGGCTGAGAGGAATGATGTGTTTCTGGAAGGTACCACAAAATATTATAAACCACCACAGTATGCAAAAAGAAATCAAGGTCCATCTTAGAAAATGCATCAGAGTTCCCTTTGTGAGGCATGCAAAGACTGCACCAAGTTGGAGCAACCAATGTTTGATAATGGGGGTTTGGAAGCAGTATAGCAGAAGCAAATATTTTTACCCAGATCCAGATAAGTTAATCTTTCACTGAGATCACCGAAAGTCTTGGAACATAGTTGCCTGTACTAATACTTACATTTCTGAAATGTTATTCATGATTTCTTCATGGTTCTCCTGGAGACATTATATAGTTGTGCTAAATTAGCTCGATAGTTTTTTCAAAATGTAGCATCCTATAAAAACCGTATCATTATAGTGTATATTTTAGTTCAGTGGATGTAAATTTAGACTATTTGTTCAATGCCTGATAACTTCTTGTCCTTGTATGAATTTTGTTTCTCTATCAATAGGAATTTATTTTGTCAACAAAAATATATGGTAGCTCTCCTATTTGCAACAAAGAAGAAATGTTTGTAAAAATGCATGTGTGGCTGGTTTTTTTAACCTAAGTTTTTCAATACTGTTTTGAACAAATCTAAAGAGATTTTAAGACAGACATTTTGTATTATAAAATTCCCAAGGGTCATATGTCTGATCGCCTTTACTAAAGCTTCTTTCGGTCCCAGTTGAATAAATATGTATTTTATTTCACTAATCTTGAAACAACAGGAATAAAATTTACCCAGGTCTTTTATACCTCAGAGAACAAAACAAATACTACCAATCTTTAGAGAGAAAGGATATACAAAAGGGCTTGAGGTGAATGTTTCAAAGCAAATACACTTTAAATGATGTGCAAATTATTTCAGCACTTGAACATGATTTATGAAAGGGGATTAGCCCACTGAAACAAGAACCCAGTTTAAACCGTTGGGTTTCAAAGTCAAATATGAGAAGTGGTTGCAAGAGAAGGAAGAAAAACAAATCCCAGATAATAATCTATAGTGAAGATTTCCGATTGATTTTTTTAAACTTACATTAGCTATCACTGTCATTCAAGTAGTGGACAGTATAATATGCCTTCCTTTATGCTATAATTCTCCATAATAATTAATAATGCAATAATGATAATTAAGTAATAATGAGGTAATTAATACCTCACTATCTTGCTTTTCACTGGTATGCCCAACAAATGAGCACAAGGAGCATGAAACAATTAAAGATTATCCAAGCTCAAATAAATAACTTCACAGTGAGTTGTGTGTCAGTGAATAGACCAATGAGTCACAGGTCACATCTATAATAATATATTATATTATATTGTAATATACCCACATACTCTTCAAATAATGGGTAATAGCTACTCTTAAGTACTATGAAAATGATCACTTTTATGTAATTGTAAAGATTAATAACTGAGCTAACTTTTCATGGTTCTATAATGACCCTGATGTTCCAGTAGGTAAAGGAAAATTTAATGATCCTGTTCAAATATGATTAATATCTAACTTTTTCCTGACTTAAAATCTGGACTTGGTTCAATAAAAATGAATTAAGTGAACATGCAGCAATTCTCTGCCAAATTTTTACAATGAAGTTGGTTATGCCCAATTTAAAAATATGCTATTAAACCCAAATAATAAATTCTGGAAGGATTTAGAAAAGTAATTACAAATTATGATGCAAGAAATGACATGTTGCAATAATAATAATAATAATAAAATGACATATCAAAAAGCACCAGAACATTCAAATTCAAGGAACATCTATTGTTTTTAGTCACCACCACAGAGAAACCACCTCTCCATGGTTGATCTACTGAGGTTGACGCAGGGTGAGCGTAGACATTGCATGAATTGTGTTGACTCCAAGAGTCCTCCAACAGTTGTCCCACAATGTCCCATTCCCTGAAACAGTGACTGCACTTGTCACTATTCTAAATTCCACTTCTTCTTATCAGATGTGGAGCGTACCAAGCCAATTTGCGGCAGCCTCATCAGCAAAGTACAGAGCCTCAGAGCACAATCAGATCTGGTCCAAGGTCAGTAATCAGTGATGTGTGACTGTTAAACTTCATTGCTTTGGCTACACAGACCAGAAACCATGCACCCCTTTAATCTCCCCTGCCAAACGTTTTTGAAATGCCTTTTCTTAGCTGACCACCTTGCAAACACACCTAGCAACTCTCCCTTGTTCTATGCAACTGCCCAACTGCCTATGCCAGCTCCATTCACTAGACATGCTCCTGCTTGGAGTAAATGGGAGATATTGGATTTCCTGGGCCTGTGTGTGGAGAGTAAGTTGTGCAAACACAGCTGCAAACTAACCAGAGAAATGTGGACATGTATGAGCAGATTGCATGGGGGCTGCAGGCGAAGGGGTATGGCAGAGATCAACAGCAGTGATGTGTAAAAGCAAAGGAACATTGCCAGGGATACTGCAAGTCTGTGGAGGCCAACAATAGATGTGGTGACATGCTGCAGACTTGGTGCTTTTAAAGGACTGCATGTCATATTGGCGGAGACGCTAAAAGAACTCTGTAGACCACTGTGGAAAGCTTGGTGAAGCCTAAGGAAAAAGACCCAGGCTATAAATAGTAAAGAGGAAGATGAGGACAAGGACAAGAGGGGAGACATGGCAGGGGACTGCAGCCATGTCATGAGCCAAGACCTATCTGAGACTCCAACACAGTCTAGCTATTCCCACCAGCAATGCACAGATGAGGTGATGAAGGGGAAAAGACTATGGTTAAGTGTGTGCCTAGATTTTTCCTTAAAATCTCTAAAGATAAAGATGGTTCAAGGCCCCATCACTAAGCTAACAGAACAAAGTATTGACCTTTTATTGTTTTACTCATACAAGAAGAGTTAGGGGTACAACAAACAGAAGTAGAGTCATTGGGTTAGGTGGCAGCAAGGCGGGGTTTGTTTATATTCACAGGAATGCCCCTTTTATCCTCCTGGGATATGGTTCCTGGAGATACTTTGCATTTCTCTCCTGAAGGTTTCCAGGAATGGCTGCTTTATTTCTTCTTCTGCAGCAGGACACTTTCCCACACCACTCTGTGATGAATTCGGCTGGTACCATTGCAGTAAATAGGCTAGAGGTACTTAGGCCCAGGCGGGACACAAGTAGCAGTTGTGCTCACTGTGCCTTTGTGACCCTCAGGAGCAAGATATCAGCTAATATCACAGTACAAGTGGAAAATAGTGTCAATATTCAGTGTCATTGCCCTGTATTCATACTGACGGAATAGGGATCGAAATTTGCTCTCTCCAATCGACAAAAAAATCCTTCCCCTCTGACCCTGATGGGTGATATTTACCATGCCTGGGGCTGGAGAGTGGTGCTTGGCTGAGGTGCTCCCAAGCAGAAGTGTCAATAAGTATTTCGTATTAAAAATATTTAAGAGAATAAGAGAAGGGAGTTTTGAAACTTATCTTTCTCTTTTTCTTGTGTCTGTAAAACAATGATACATCTGTCTGTCTTTATCAGCAGTTTCTGACATGGCGTCCTTTGAAGGGTACCTCCTCCATGGATGCAGAGCTCCTGATCCAGAGGAGGAGGAAAAAGAAGTGGACTAGAGAGGATATATTCACAAGACCCTGCAAGACAATCTGATTGACATCATGGAGAAAAACAGGGAGGACAGGAAAAAGGCCCAGGACTCCCAGCAGGACAATGAGCAGGAAATGAACCAGGACATAATGGGTCTTCTCAGGCAGCAAACCAAAATACTGCAGACCTTGGAGAACTCCATGATTGCTGCTCCCAGATCCCACAACATACTACATGGCATCACAGGGTGCATCATTACTCCTACCCCTCTAGCAAGGAAAACCACAGCTTCACACACACTGACCTGTGAGAATGATGGTGGGTATAGATGTACCTACAATGAACTACAAATAGACAGAAATATTTACATCCTTCTACTTTAAATTATCACCCATTAAGTTATGTTAAAATTTTGTATAACATTGCCTGTGGGGTTTTTTGCATGTTGAATTTCTGCATTTTTTTCTGCTCAATAACTTTCTCCTTTTGGAGAATCAAACATTTTAGTTTGTGATAAATATTGCAGACCACATAGTGGTAGTCAAAGTAAACAATACTTGTAAATGTACACCAAGCAAATAGGTTCAGGAAAACACCCTGACTTATTTATAAATGAACAGTAACAATTCCTAGCAGCACCCAAAGCTGCAGACCCAGAGAACATTCCAGAACAGAACACTACGGGATGGATGACTGTTCAAGTGTTCTCTCAAAACATCCCTCAATCATATAGCTTCACATTGGGCTCTTATAATAGTCCTTGCATCTGGCTGCTCAAAATCAGCAGATAGTTACTCCCCTTCTGCCCTCTACTCTGGCAACTTTTTTTCTCCCTTTATCTCACACATACTATGCAGGACACAACAGGCAACTATAAACACCGATATGTTTCTCACTGAGATCCAATTTAGTGAGTAAACACCACCATCATCCCTTCAGTCTGCCAAAAGCACATTCAGCAATCATTCTGCACTTTCTGAGCTGATAGATGAATCTTTTCCTGGAGCTGCCAAAATGACCAGGGTGCAGCTTATGAGCCAGGGGAGCAAGGAGTAGGCTGTATCCCCCAGAATCACTACTGGTATTTCAAATATTGCCAATGGCAAGATTGGCTGGTACCAAAATATGGATATGACTATTGCCCCGCTACAATTCGAGTACCCCATTGCTGCAAATCCATCCACTATGGCCTGCACAGGAGGAGCTGATTAACGGGCCTACACATTTGCATGACAGTAATAATAAATAACAATACTAATAATTATGCCCCAGCAATCATCTGGACTTTCAGTTTTACATCTCATTTAGAACTTGTATGCCTTTATAAGTGGGATTGGCTTCCAAAAATAACACCCAAATATAGAGGAAAATGTAAAATATCCAGAGTGATTGCATGAGTAACTCCTAGATTTTAAGGAAGGTACAGGATGCTTACCAGAGAAAAGATATTTTTTAAAGACAAGGGAAAATTACAAGTAGAAACAATAGAAATAATGCAGCCAGTTCAGCCAGTTCTAGCTCTTATATAGTATACAGAAAACAAGGAGATCAAATTGTATTTTTTTTCTAATATTACGGGGCTGTTTTTTTAATTTCTAAAATATTTAATTATTTTGCCTTGGCAACCTAAAACCGAGGAACAGATTACTGTTCCCACTGCATAAGGAAATAACTGACAACAATTAGTATTTATTCTTGTTGCTTTTGTAATAAAAATAGAATTCCATCACTTTCAAGGAAATGTAAAATATTAATAAGTATGTGATGAACTGAGTAAATGTGACGCCATACGGAAATGATGGAGAACAGGTTGGAAATATAGTGCTTTTGGAATGTACTGCATTATCAAGCTTGTGACTGTGCATTTTGACAAGAGCAGCCCTCAGATTGATATAGTAGCCAAAGGGCACTTTTCCTACTGAGAAGCCGTTTGTTTTCATTTGGAAAAGGGAAGAAAAAAATGGATTCCAGCCTACAATCAATAGAGAAGCTTCTAGCTACTCAAGCCCTGTCTCATTCACAAGAAGTCACTAATGAATGAAAAAAAAACAAACCATGAGAAGAACCAAAATGCAAAAATCACCACCTCCATATGCAACACAAAAAATGTTAATCCTATTACAGAGAAAAAAGTTAGATTTTCATTGGCTGTGGACAAAAAATATTTATAATTGACAACATACAAATCAAAGTCTACTTTCAGGAGAACTTGATTAGTTAGAAGAATAGAAATGAGTTATAGATCTATCTGTAGGGATATCTAAAGCATCAGCAGTTCAAATCCAACCCAGATTAGTGGTGAATTTAAATGGTTATCATAAAATGGCTGTTCAGTGCCAGCATAAAATGGACCTGCTGCTCAGAGCCATTTCCTAGCGAACAGGTGTCTACACCACAGAAAGCACCACTATAGCTGGCACTAATTAGCACAACTATTGGTAGTCTAAGGAAAAAGGCTAAGGTCTGAATGATCATGTACAGATTATGAAATATTCCCACTAATTTAAGAAAAAAATCTGGCTGGGTTTGTACCCGGGGCCGTTGACTAAAGAGTGCTGGTGTTGCTAGCCTCATTTCTCACGCCAAAGGTACAGGCTCTCAGAGTGCAGGATTCTGCTTTAATGCAAAAAAGTGTTCCAATTGGTCTGAGCGCTCCTATTACCATTGACACAGGGCAAAAGGCTACCCGTCTGCATAAGTAGTAGCTGTATACATTAAAGCTGAGCAGTGGCTACTGTTGTAAAATACAGGGCACTGGATCCCTGCATATCTGAGAGCAGGCCTGAGGTCTTGGATTGTAATGATAACATTTATAAATACTAAGGTGACCATATTTCCCCATGCTGAATATGGGACACCTGGTAAAATTACTCAAGTGAGTTCAACAGAAATCAAACAGAACTATGCAGTATAACCGTTCAAATTAACATCAAGTTGACTGAGCCCCAGTTAAAAAGAAATACTGTATAGTTGGATTCTTTTTATTTACCTTCTTATCTTTAAGACTTTAGGATTCACCTGGGGAGAATTGACACACACACACACCCCTACTGCTCCCCCCGACTCCTTTACACCTCTCTCACATGGGGGGTGACCGACCGACCTGACCCTCCCTCCCTGGGGCTCCCTGCCCTCCATGCCTAACTGGGCCCCTGGGATGGGCCCGTGGGAGGGGCGGGAGAGCAGGGAGATAACCTGACCTATGTCTTTGCAAAGCTCATCTCTTCTCTCCCCTCCCACTCACCCACCATGTGGCTGGAAGCAGCTTGTCCCTTCCTCCCCGCACAGTGTTGAAAGGCAGCTAACACCTCCAAACTGATGCTGGCCACCCACATAACCCAGCTGTCTCAAGCCCTAAGGATGCATTGTGCACCAGGGCCCGGGGAACCTTACCTCAGGGGCTTCAGCGAACCCAGCCAGAGAGGTGGCTCAGCAAGGGAAGGTGCTTAGGGGCTGTAGCAGTCCCGCATTCCCTGGAGGTATTTGAAGAAGGTGCAAAGCCTCTGCCCTGGGGACTGCTGTGGAGCCTGAAGATTCGGGGCATGAGCAGGCTGGAAATTGCTAGCTGAGGGGCAGAGTGGCTTCTACATGCTAGTGCTGTGTGCAGCTTTGGCACATGCAGGGCTCAGCTCCTCCTGGCCAGCACCCTAGGGCAGAGGGTCCAGTCAGAGGCAGTGGGAGAAGGAAGGAACCTGCCCGGCAAGCTGCTGGTGAGCTGACCGCTCCAACCAGGGCTGGTTCTCTGTACAATGCTAAGCGAGGGACATGCCCCATCCAGGGGATATTGAAGAGCAGCAGGGGTGAAGGAGCAAAGCAGGGAGATGACAGTGAGGGGGGAGCACATAAAGGGCCAATGGGTGGATAGCAGTGGTGACACATAACAGGCCATGGCCTGGCACCTGTCCACACTCACCAGCCACCGCAGCTCGCAGTGGGTAGCCAGCACCAGCTGGAAACAGAGCAGGCAGTGGGCTGCCAGCATGGAGTAGGGACTGTGCTGACAGATCAGAGGGTGAGTGCCCAGCCCCACGCGCTGCATCTTCGCTTCACCACCAGCCTTGCACACACCCCATCGGCAGCCACTGCACACCTCCCCTTGCTGCTGGCGGGTAGGTGGCTGGCAAGCAGGGATCCAGCCAGCAGCAGGACCTGCCAGTACTGATGGGGGTAGGGGGGCGAGACAGAAATAATGGGACTAGTTGCCCATTTTTAAGAAGAAGTTGGGACACCTGCAGGAGGGTCTATATATGGGACTGTCCCTTTTAAAAACAGGACGTCTGGACACCCTAATCAATACCATCATACCAACACAGGGAAATTTAGCAAACTAATTTTCAATTTAAGAAGAAAAGTAGATACTAGGTCCTTGGATTTAATCCAGACCAGGTTTAGTGAAAGTCTGTATGATTGAGCTGACTGATATTCTGGGGACTGAGTAAACTGAGTTTGCTCGTTTTCCAAATTGGAATTGGTGTCCAAGTCTCAAAAATCCATCCTTGTGGTTCAAATTGCCACCATTTCTGGGACTCTCCATGGAGGCGCGAAGGATTAAATGAGTCTAGAAACCTAACTCTCACTCCTCATCACCTAAGGTCTCCTTGGGTCTGAACTGAGGCATACACTGGTGGGACAGGTTGGGCTAAAACCTGGGATATTGTTGTCCTCATGATACTTGCTCAGTCAATAAGCAGAAACTTTCAATATCTTGTGCCAGACCTTTGACACTTTTTTACCAGTATTACATTTAAAATGTAAAGAAAAAATTACAGATTAATATGAATTGTCTCTGAATAGTAATTAAAGTTTTCCAGGAGGTGTCAGTAGCCCTATAGCTCTCACCAGTTGCTTTTCTTCCACACAAAGAGTCTGCCTAATCTTTCACTTTTGTGGTTTCTGTCAGGCTGTGAAATATACGTACTTTAAAAATCCTTTTTTTTAAAAAAAAAAAATTGACTTTGCTGACAGTCATCAATAAAATGGAAGTAACAGAAAGATGATAACTGTTTAAACTTTGTATTAAGTTTATAAATGCACTTACTGCAGATACTGCACATATCTTCTCTGCGCTCTACAGTCAAACTGGACAATGAAACGACCACCTGTTAACTGCTAACAATGTGTCATTACCAGTTCTCATGCCTTTTAAAAGCAATTTTGGCTCTAGCTGCCAATAATTCTGGCGACGATACTTGTGTGAACATTAAGGGCACAGAAAGCCAAAGGCAGAAAACTGACAATACAGTTTGTGCTTGGACTGCTAATAAGTAAGTGAATACTATGATTTTTCTAATTCCACATAATTACTTAATCTCAAGGGGCAAAAAAAAAAAAAAATCCAGATACATATTTTTAAGCAACACAATCTACAGTATTTAAATATAAGCTTCAGTTTGGTGAGATTTCACACCAGATACTTGCAAATTTTTAAACTGTTTAAACAGCTTCTAACGAGAAAGAGGCCACTCACAACTCTCTAAGGTCTAAAAAAGAAATGTAGACTAAGTTTATGTCTTGGTGGTGGCGATCAGTTTCTTCTGTTCTGTCTCCTAAATCATTGTTGAGTGAAATATAAGAATTATGATCAGCATAAAAACAAAAAAGGTCAGCAAACAGTGAGACAGTTGCAAGGCACTTTGCCATTAACTTTAGTTGAAGTAGAATCAGGCCCTTAGACTGTTTCACTGCTTGTTGAGCCTTTTTTAAAATGTATAGCAAAAAATACAATGTAATAATACAATAACAAATATATAAGAACATTACATGCTACAATCGAAGCTGCTTTACACTCTATTAAAAAGAAAAAGAAAACCAAATCTATCCAACTGAACAAGTTACAGAAACCAAATATGGCTATAGGTTTCAAAATGAGTGAGTTAACTGAATTTTCTTTTGTATATACATATGTAATTCTCACTGTTGTTACCTATATTTACACTCATTTATCAAGGAGAATACATCATCCATCTAGCTGTGGTATTTCTAAGGCTTGTATCACCTTGGCATTCAGTACCCTGATCCTGCAGAGAGTTATGCACAGGCAAATTTCTGTGCCTGCACAGAAATCGACCACTTGTGTGAATTTCAAGGCACAAGGGAAACATAGTTTATCCTAGAATCAGAACGTGTATCTCATATGTGTATCGAAAAAGAGAAACAGTTCTAGTTTTGAGGGTGTGTATGACATCAGGAAGCCATGAAAAAGCTCTGTGCCTTTAGTCTTCACAAAATCATCAACATCTCAACACAATTTCAAAAAGAAAGATTATCTGGAATAGAATAAATCAACACTGGTTTCATAGAATTTTCCCTTATAATCATCCTAGGCAAACAAAGTAAAACTTCAGACTTTTGGAATTTAGTTTTTTTCATAAAATTATAGTAACATTTCTAGTTGTCTGAAGCAAAGGATCTGCCTTTTTTCTGTACACAACTGAAGTGTACAAACATCTATTAGATAAAATTACTCTATTAGTAAAATTAGTTCTTTTCCTGAAATAGAAATAAGGTCATTGTAATAGAATGTTAGGATAAGATCCATGTCTCTTTCAAAATAAAAGCCTTGGATATATGTCTTTGCTTCGTGTGTAATTTATTTAGTTTAGAAGACAATGTCCCCCCAACTCAGATACCTGCAGATAAAAATTGTCCTTTGCTTAGATGTAAGTTATTTACCAACAAGGGCAAAAATAGGCACTAATATTAAGTTTCTAGTTTCATTACATTTTATACATAATACAAATTATCTTACATAAACAGTTATTTAGTTTAAAAAACTTACTTAGAGATCTTCTGTGTTCAGACTTTGGTTCTTTGGATTCAGTACTTAAGCTGCTCAGTAATTCACTGCTAGAGGATCTTTGAAGTTTGAACTCCAGATTTCTTGGTGTACAACTCTTTTCTTTTGGCTGGAAATAATGATTTTTTAAATATATTTTATATATATTACATGGAACAATTAAGTACAAAATTACAGAACATTCATAGAATCAGAAACTGGTAGACACTTATACTAGATGATATAATGAATATTTAAGTTAAGTGTAATACAAAACCTGTTCACCATAAGACTGCTGTTTTATAACCCTTACAGTTGGTTTTAATTTCTCAAATACATTTCAGATGCTAAATTGGAAAACAAAAGGCCTAATTTTTTGTGTTGGTGACTGAAATGATTTCCCCACTGCATATGTGTCCAAAGGATGGTTCTGAATTATTGCAAAGAGGAAGTTTGTTTAAAATAGTCTGCCTTCCTATCTTGGAAATTACAGTAATTATTGAGTTTCAAGTACCACTAATGTGGGATTGGATTCAGTTTTAATTCATTTTGGAGGTGAAGAGAAGGAGAGGACTCAATGATCCCCTCTTGTCCTACTTCACCTACATGGAAGGCAACCAGAATGGGACTGGTCTCTTACAAGAGGGGCAGTGCTATTGTAACTGATGATACTCAGCACTCCAAAAGGGGTATGACCAGGCAAAATGGAGATGTAATAACCCTGGTGCCCACAAGCTCAGATGAATTTTTAGAGGGAAACATATGTTGCACCTTTTCATAGTTATAGTGGGGGGCATGGATCAGCATTCACGTTGCCCTTCCCGTCGGTACCCGGCCCAAACCGGGGAAGCTAATGATCTAACCAGCAGACCAAATTTGGTAATGAATCCTGGTCATGTGGCATCTAAGACACATTGCACATACACTAAGAAGATAGTTATAGCAGTTGCTGCATCTGTGTATATTCCTCAGTCCACACTGACTTGATAATATGTACATGACACTGTCCTGCATGGATAATATGAGGCAGACACTCATCTGCTACAAACTGTCATATCCCCACTGATGATGATAATTTACATCAGCTGAGCATCTACCTTCATGTGTTTCTTTTTACTGCCCTCCAAAGAGGCTCAGCCCCTTAAAGCCAGGATTTCACTCTTAGAGGCATGTTAAAAAAAAACCAACAGCAACTGAATTTATGGGAGCTTTACTGAACAACATAAGCAAGAAAGAGTTTCCACAGAAATGCCACCCAAAACTCTCCAATAGGCTATCAAGTGACAGTATACTTCACCAATGAAATACAAAGTATGATGATATACATCCTCAAATCAAACTTCCATTGCTGATTATAGATTACAGGTATTACATTGCTTATAGCTCTTTAAAGAAGTTGTAGCCGTGTACAAATTAACCCTTTTTGACGTGTCACAGACCACGTTCACATTAATCAGTTTCAGGTGCTATCAATTCAGTTTCAGCAAAATCCCTTGGAAAATTCAGCAAACAAAGAATAACTTTTCTTTCTACATTTTGCAGTAATCAAGAGGGGTCAATGTCCTATAAAAATCTATTCTTGGATCAGGCATAGATAGAGAAAAAGGATTTGGAATTTATACTGAGTATAACAAAAAGAAAAAAAACCCTATAGCTGAATTGGGTTGGGTAATTAAAAATGGTTTTCAGAAAATACAGCTCTGCTTATTTCTAGAAGAAAAACCCTAGCTTTCCTGGGAGAATAACAGCAATCAGTTACAAAGGAATATTATTTGCTAGTGCTATTCTTGTGAATAAGTAATATGAAAATGCATAAAAGGCTCAAATGTATTAATAGTTCTATTGAAGATTATATACTGTAGGCTGCATAAACAGAAAATGTAAAAATTCATTAGTTATTAAGCGCTTGTGTGCTTTTACAACCCACAGTAAACCAATGCCCTTGTTATTCCAGAGAAATAAATGCAACATTCTGTTTTAAGACAGAATCAAATGACTTCTTAGTTCAACAACCTTGTTTATCTGACTTTTTTTTTTTTACAGGATATACAGACATACATATTTATATATCCTTCAAATAAAGGAAAGTCTCTCTAGCTAACTAGCTTTCTGCCTGTCTAAAACCTGAATAGATGGCTAAGCAAATGAAGTTTAAATTTCTACATCTTAATTAATAAAGGTAACAGACAAAACAAATACATACCAATCTGTCAATTGCATTTTTGATAGCATGGAACCAATCCAATATGATGAAGTCAATATCTGACTGAAGGAGGAATTCATTTCCTGATACTGTTGTGATCTGGTTGGGGGGAAGGGAGGAAGAAATGACAGGTAAGCAAACCACACAAGATAGATCATTTTATTTTATTGTATTTTTAGTAATATATACTCTCTCACACACTGAAATGCTTTCTTTTTGTGCCAGTAATTATCTCGTAGAGTACTGGGAGTTACCAAGCAGTTTTGAACCTCTCTCTGAAAACTGTTAGTTTATGTCACAACAAATGACTTATTGTCTCAGTATTATAACTATTAAATGCAAAGAATACTAAAATAATGTTATGTGACACAAGCTAAGAAAAGCAAGGGAATTCAGAGTTTAAGACAGACGGTTCAAATGTAAGTCAACGCACTCAGGAAAAAAATGCACATGCGTATGTTGAAATGAATTGTGAATTTCCTATCATTTTAGGCTTTTGTTTGAACTCCCCTAGCATTTATTTTATATTTGATTTCTCTATATTGAAGGTTATAAATATATTTAGCTAAGACCCCAGCATGCCTGTTTCTGAACACTTCAGACAAATTAACATTAGTGTTATTTCTTTTTTAAAAAACCATACAGATATATCTATAGCAAATTAATTAGGAGCCCATTTACCAAGAAAAATAGTTTATTTGAATACAAGTCAATTTACATTTTTGATACCCACACTGGGCATATTTACCAAAAGAATATTAATTCCTCTGTCATGCAGTTCCACAGTCTAATGTAGCTGGCAATATTTGGTGTAAATGTGCAGACATTTTCTTTCTCTCAGTCTGAACTTTTTCTGAAGTGTTATAGGAATTATTCATATTTAGAGAAAGAGAAACAGAGAGTGACCATGTCTTCACATAGAGGGGTTGTGTATGAAAGATTCAAAGTACAGGGGATGTACAAGTGGTCTATAAATTTGGCCATTCATTCAGAAGTGTTCCAAATTTTATAACTGAAGATGCACTGGGATTCCTGGGCACTGGAAGTGGACCTGCTGCCCATTCCATCATGAGCAGGAAGGAGATGATAGACTTTCAGAAGGACTGGGGAAAATTCAGAGCCCCTTCCATAAAGGAGCCAATCAGCCCTTAGTTGATTGTGTTAAACTCTAGCATAATCACAATCATGTAGATCTCAAATAATTGATTCGCAACGCCAATGTTGTTATCCTGCTTATGAACTAAAAAGGTAAAACCCCCCTCTCTTTTTTTTCACAACAGTACAAATTCCAAACTTAACTTAAGGTAACCAGATCTCTGATTCTTTCCCTGGTTTACAATGAAAGTTTTTGAGTTATAAATATATTACATAATATCACAATTTATTACCATACACATGCAGAAATGAATTAGACCAAACACAGGACAATCCAATCTAATACATCTCTTTCAGTATCAACAAATCATTATTAAAATTATAAAAAGGAATAACATTTTCAAAGTAAGAGCAATATACATTATTAGATTTACTGTATTTTGAAGGCTTAAATACACAACATTCAGTTCAGTAAATTCAGGCTTTATTAAAATACAAGTATTTCAGCATTGCATAAACATTATACCATATGATATGCAAAAGGGATACTTCATTGCTAACAAGACTAAAGCAAAATACATTTTGAAAGTTTCTGGGTCTGAATGTGTTATCATAATAACAATATATAAATGGTGATTTATGAATAAATCAGTAAAATAGATCACAGAATTTTAGGAAGAGAATTCATTCAAAATATACTCTCTGTAAGATATAGTTCAAGTCAGTTTCTCTCTTTCTTCATACTAATCTTCAGAGTAACTAGGCAATTTCAAGAAGACTGCTACTGCTCTCTACAGTTTAAATGCATCCACTTCTTAATTACAGTCAGTAATTGACTTTGTTCTGCTCCATTCCAGTCATTCACAGGAAAGCAGTTCCAAAGGCTTTGGCTGGTAAATCCCATTTAATGTGCAAGTTTCCTATCCCACTTTTATATATTACCTCTTTAGGATTTCTGATAAATGGTTCTTGGAAAGGATTGCTAAACCATATTTGTACTTTGAACAATTGAATTTCCAACACCCTTGGGAAAAGACATCAGTAAAGAATTCTAGCTTTGACTAAACCTTGTGATTGAACAATTTATGATCACTGCCCTAAATGCTGCATAACAAGTGTAAATGGTTCAATATTAAGGCCAACATACCATCTCTGTATCAGGCATACGACTACCATGGAAATTACATTATCAGGCAGATTGTCTATCTCAAATTACAGTCTGGTTTAACTAACCTCTAATAGTCCTTCTGACATGTTAAGCAAAGTTAATATAAAAATGAGGGTGAAATATCTATTCGAAGAAAAAGTTCTCCTACCAGCTCTCCAAAAAAATGTTTCTTGTTAAAACATTTTGTGAGAAAGTATTTGCCTTGTGTTCCCAATGTTGCTAGATGTTAAATAAATATATGCTGATTGCAAAAAAGTTGCTTTGGCTACTCTCTTATTAAAATGCATTTGTAACTCCCATCTGTCATGAAAGTTTTGAAAAGTTTGTTTACTTTGGATAGCTGCCTTATCCAAGGTTACCCCAGCAAACAATGATGGCAGTCTTCAGAAGTTGTGTGAGGAACAAGCCACTGGGGATCCATTTTTGTTTTAATTGGCACACACAAACACTTTTCTGGTCTGTCAAAAAGATCAAGCTAATATGCATGGAGGGTGTTATATTCTCAGCTTTTGGGAGTAGTAAAGCTCCCTTTATTTAAGTAATTTAAATGATAAACTGCAAAAACTTTACAAGTCAAAAAATGTTTTATACTTTCTTTGGGAATATTTGTTTTGAGCAACAGCAAATGTTCGACATGTCTAACAATGTTGAACCTTATGTTTTAATTACCCTGAATCTTTTGACTTCAAAAAATTGTTACTAAATCCAAACATTGCTAAATAAAAGAAGCAACAAATAATTCCTGCATTTTTACAACTTCCCCAGTGTTAACAATTGTAAGTCCATTTTATTCCAGAAGCTTATGGAATATGTTTTCAGTCTTCAGGTATGATTGATTTATTTGTACATTTGGTGGAAACCTCAGAGGTGTCATCAGATCAAAACAAACTATTCAGGTAAGTAATTTGTTATTTAATGGGAAAAAGAACACAAATGTCTGGGCTACAAGAAAGAAGGGTTTTCAAGTGGAGACAAAATTCTACTGGTCTGAGGTCAAACTTACAAGGAAGAGTGCTTTCTTAATTGAAATTGAGATGTCTCTGATACCCCCAAACAATTTTGCCCTGTGAGTTCTTAGAACAGACACTTGTTCAGCATAATAAAATCCTCTGTACTCAAAGTTTGGATTGTTTAAGAGAGAAGGTGTGTCTCTGGGTCTAATCCTTCCTCTTTCGCTTACCCTTTACCAGTTTATTACACCAGTTAGTCCTGAATAACACCAGCATTAGCGAGGAGAGAATTGGGTCCTCTATATGTATTACAGAGCAGATTCTTTCCCTTCTTCCTGGGCTATGAAGGACCCCTGAGGCTGTAGAATGGATCTGATTCCAATTCTAAGGCAGATGGACGGTATTTGGGAAACTCCTGAAGGGGAAACAGACCTTCTGAGCAGCAGGAGCACAGGTAGAAAGGCAGGGAAGAAATGGGCTGGAGCTGGTAGATCCTATGCTCCACGAATAAGTCAGCTACTGTCCCCTGTGTGAGTCACAAGAATAGCCAGAGATGAGAAGGCTCTCATAGCCTATCTTAGAGGGTTAACATACAGACAACTGTAGGTATAGAGGACTCCTCCCACTTAGCTTGTGCAGAACACCTTAATTCCGACCCTGGCTACTCAGATTGAGAGCTGAGAATGGGATTTGTGTTTGAAATAAAAGGACTGTTAGAGGTTAGTAAAGCCAAACCTGTAATTTGAGACTGATATGCAATGGGCAGATTATCTAACTAAATAAAGCTGAATTTTCATCATTATAATTTAAGTTTTAATTATTTCTAGTCATCTTTTTTTCAACTCGCAATTAACAGTTTTCCATGATAGTCTTGAATTAAAAAAATGTTATTGCTCTTCTGGTTGAAGAAGTAAGTGATGGAGGATTATAAATAATGCCCAAAGTTACAAGCTGAGAGTACTATTATCCAATCAATGCCATATTTTACTCCCATGGGGCACAAATGATTAACTCCAGAAATCCTGTTCAGTCAATGTCTGACTAATAATTTGTCATCAAAATACTACTGGCCAGCTTGGATGTCAGTATTGTCAAACTATTTTTAATGACATGATCATGTCTTGGCCTTTGAAACTGTTTTTCCACTGACAAGTATAATACGTTTTTTCTCTCTCTTCTCCACTTTCCTCAGGGAAGAGGGAAATGTACAATGAACACAGAAACAGATCATGCTGGACATCATGACATTGAACATGTCTCTTGCAAACAGCAGCCAACCCTGCCCATAACCACTAAGACCCAACATCAAGCACCAGAATTGCACTACCCAGAAGAGCTGGTTAATACATGTTAGGATTGAGCACCTTCGACTGAGCCTGCAGACTCGACAGGCAAGTTTTTTGGCCCCATCTTCCACTTTATGTCCCCTTCAGCCTGGTTCTAACCACTGAGTTGGATTGCTGGTACTTGCCCCTGACAGTGGAACTGATGAAACAGCCCTGACTTTCCCAGCTACAAATGATGTAATGGGAGTAGGGCACATTAGACTTCTGTCAGCCATTCAAGCAAGGGAGCTGGGGAGGCTGCTATCAAAGCACAACAGTTTCAAAGAAGAAAGTATAAGGAAGGTAAGAAGCAGGAGAGGGAAACAAAGGGAAGAGAATTAGGAAGGAAGATAGACCCACAATAAATGATTGAAGGAGGAGAAGCAAGAGAGATAACAATAAAAACACAATTTAACAATACTGTCTGACTAAATGGGGAAACAGGCAAAGAAAATTGTGCATATTGTTCAAAGAGTTAAGACAGAGGGTAATAGAACACTATCTTCTGTGAGATACTTTTTCCCTTGGGGCAATATTTTCCTGCTATTGCCTTCACAATCTGTATCTATATATTACACATACACACATGTATTGGCAGTGGTTTCTTTGAGAAACCCCATCTTTCTTAGCTTCACCAGCAGGAGAAGACATTGTGATTAATAGTCCTGCTGTCCAATTTTATATGCATGTTATCACACATTATGATATATGCGAACGAAACTCAACATGATAAGTCACTGTACCAAACAACAGCAAAAGGATGGTGTGTGCTATGTTTTCAGTACAATCAGTCTAAAGGATGTGCGTTTGTTTGTTTTAAATACTGCATGCGTGTAGATTTTGTTTTGTTGACACCATAGATTTATTCAACAGTAGCAGAGAATTTTTACAACTACATTACTTGAAGGCAAAAGCAGGTATTGCTGTGGGTATTTCATTTACTCACATGCATCTCCCATTAATAAGTGCTGAGATTACACAACAGGAAAAGGAGACATTACTATAAGTATCTTTATACTTATAGTAACGTATTTGGCTATGATTATAAGTGTTTATAAAACATTCAAGAATCGTTCCTTGTCTACTTATACTAATGAGAACACCTGTTAACTTTAGAGCTGCACAGAATTATTTGCATTGAATTCAGGTTTTTGTAAACTAGACATTGCTTTTGAAACAATTAGATGTTTTCAGAGAAATATAGCTAAAAGTGGAACAGCAGCTTGAATGCCCTCCAGCCCAAGTCAGTGCTAATCCAGATTTGAGTGAAAAACAGAAATCTGCTGAATTATAATAGTGATGCTAATTCTGTTAGCAGAGAACAAAGGTGTACCTGAAAAGTATTGATAGCAGATGTGTATTTCTTATTTGTGGGGAGAAGTACACACTGCTGAGAGAGAAAGTTCACAAAGATGAAATAATGGTATTGAATATATATTTTTCTCATTCTTATTTTTGCTTCCTCCTTTGCATGAAGTGTTTTTCCTTCTTTTTCTCTAACAAGATTCCTTCCACATAATGAAAATGCAGCATGTGTAGTCAGTCTTCCAAAAGAGTTGTTCACACTACTTCATTCGTCATTAGACAATGCAGTAGAAGAATCCAAGAATCCTTCTAAAATTAGAGACCCAAGCACCATTCTCTGCCATGGAACTTTTCTCATCTGGCTGAGAGCAAGGGAGGCAAAAGGTCTTTCCCCTCAAACCAAGTCTGCTGAATGATAGTATAACATTGTTCCACTACAGAACCAGGCTAGCTGGTTTTGGGATTCTATTTAACAATAACATGAAACATCAACAGGAACATGTATCGCACCAGCTGTGTCAAGTTCTTAATCTTAGCAGGCAGGAATGTATGATGGTTATCTTTACTTTTCTTGCACAGAGCAAATGGGCAACATACATACAAAAATCTGTGCTTTCGTCTTCATCTTTCCATCCTCATCAGCACATAAATACTAGGAAAAGTTACAGCTGACTATACATTGTGTGAAATAAGGGTGTTTTGTTCATTCATTTAGGAAAATGTTTCCTGTAAAGTACCATTTTTTCTTCCATTAACCGCAAAATATATTCATCAAAATCTTTTTACTTTGTTATTTAACATTTTAAATTTAAAATAATGTTGTTGATATTTACTAAGAATGTAATTATATTGTTAGGATCTAAATGAGCTATGCAGTTTAAAGATTAACTATTTTGTTAGACAATACTTACACAAGCAATGATATTTATATAGCAATTAGTAGGTATGCAAGGGAACAGATATCCATGCTATACTCCATAAAGACCAAAGACACACTAAATGAGGGACACAATCCTGGAATAATTATTCAATCCTGAGGATCTGGAATCAATTGTACTTTATAAGAAATTCAGGATCACTGAATAATCTGGAGCATGGGTTTCTTTCAAAGAGCACCAGCTGCCATTCAGTATGTAAATTTACTAGTCAAGGGGATCCCCAGCATGGACTTTTGAATCTCAAAATCCCAGGACAGGTGATGTTGCAGTTTCTAGATTTCAATATTGGAAAAAATTAGAGAATCATAGGATTCTACTTTTTCTTGACTCTGGAACTGCATTGACAGCTGTGGAGAAGCATTGGCCTATACATACACAATACACACACTACTACTTAGAATAGTAGTGTAGCAATGCCATAAATTAACAGCCCAAAATATTATTTCACAATATAAGACAATCAAAATTTCTGTCATTTGAAAATAGGTGTCTCAGGGTAGATTTTATAGGGAAAGGTAGAAAACAACATGTAACTCATCATAAAAGCATTGATGCTGAAATTCACCCTTTACAGAACCTCAGCGATCTTTATGGGGGTTGGGGTAAATTAATTTCAATGCCTCCTACCAGCTATAAACCACCCACATCATCTTTCACTGTCCTGCAAATTATAACAGGGTTTGGGGCTACTGGATCTAATAAATGTAGATTCAGTGGTCCAGACCTTGACTTACCCTCCCTATGCCTCAGCTTATTCAGAACCAGAATGGAAAGACCATCTATAGAGATCCCTTTCATGGACATATAATATGTATCTGTCAGTGCAACACCACTGTTATGTTTTCGGCAAGGCCTCCATGCCTGCAGTGAATTTCATCCTAAAAGTGAAACTCCTGATATATCCATGGGGGCCGCTAAGTTCCCTGGTGAGACAGGATTTATTGAGTGAGTTAACCTCACCTCAGGTTGGTTAAGGGACGTATTGAGAAATCATCCTCACAATTTTCTCAAAACATGTCATGATGTTATTTGCTTTACGGACAATAACAGAGATGTAGAACAGACCAACCTGTCACAAAAGATTATTGAAAAAAAATAATACAGGCTCTGAAAGTATTAACTCTAACCAGAATTCAAACTACTTTCCTGCCCACCCCAACACAAGGAAAAATACAAAATATTGTGTTGGACAAGTAGAAAAACTGATTAAAGTTGAAAGTCTGAAATTTGAGATTTTTAATGAACCAGGCAGACTATTCTCTTAAACTCTAGCCAGTCCAGTTAAAGAAAGAACACATGGGAAACCACTATGAAACAAGACATGATGATTATCTTTTAGTGACTTCCCTCAAGGTGATGAGAATGGACTCAGAAATGAATTATTATCATTTGTATTGTGGCACCTAAAAGGCGCACTCAGCACTGAGGACCCATTATGCTAGGCACTTTGCACACACATATACACACAGTGAAGAGAGGGCTCTATCTCAAAGAACTCACTGAATATAAGAGAAAAGATAATTAGTGGGTACCACAAACAGCTGAGGAGAGCACGCAGTAACAGTCATATGGTTATGATTAGCATAAGGCGTAATCATAGGATGACAGGTTTCAGAGTGGTAGCTGTGTTAGTCTGTATCAGCAAAAAGAACGAGGAGTACTTGTGGCACCTTAGCAACTAATAAATTTATTTGGGCATAAGCTTTCGTGGGCTAAAACCCACTTCAACAGATGCATGGAGTGGAAAATACAGCAGGAAGATATGACACACACAGACACACACACACAACGTGAAAAGATGGGGGTTGCAAGACAAATCACTTAAGGTGGGCTATTATCAGCAGGAGAAAATAAAACTTTTGTAGTGATAATCAGGATGGCCAGTTTCAAACAACTGACAAGAAGGTGTGACTAACTGTAGAGAGGGAAATTAGCATGGGGAATAGTCTTCCATGTACATTGGCCAAACCAGAAAGTCTCTATGCAAAAGAATAAATGGACACAAAGCAGATGTCAAGAATTATAACATTCAAAAATATAGTCAGAGAACACTTCAACCTCCCAAGACCTAAAAGTCACAATTCTTCAATAAAAAAATCTTAAAAATCAGTCTCCAATGAGAAACTGCAGAACTGGAATTAATTTGTAAACTGCACACCATTAAATTAAGCTTGAATAAAGACTTTGGGTGGTTGGGTCATTACACAAACTAAAACTATTTTCCCATGAATTTCCCCCCTACAGTTACTCATACCTTCTTACCTACTGTTTGAAATGGGCCATCCTGATTATCACTACAAAAGTTTTTTTTTTCCCTCCTCCTGCTAATAGTCCACTTTAATTGATTTGTCTTATTAGAATTGGTATGGCAACCCCCATTTTTTCATGTTCTCTCTCTCTATATATATATTCCTACTCTATTTTCTACTCCATGGATCTGATGAAGTGGGTTTTAGCTCATGAAAGGTTATGCCCAAATAAAATTGTTAATCATAGGACGGAGATTAATGGCAATTTTCCTGCTGTTTCCCAATCAAAATGAAATCCAAGATACATCAGTGGGTTGAAATTCTCAGTGACACTGTTGTCTGGGTCAAGTGAGAAATTATAATAATTTTTGGTTTCAGATGGAACTAAAAATTAGAATGCAGGAACATAACTAGAGTGATATTTGGTCATGAAAAAGCTACTACTTATGGGCCAAATTGTGAAACCTTTACTCAGATTAGTGAGCAAGTACTCACACATATAGTGCTGCTTAAGTCAATGATACTAAATGGGTGAGTAACTGCTCACTGGCATGAATAAGTGACTCACAAAAAGGCATTATAAGATCATGTCTAAACACCATATTAACAGTTTGGTCTGATTTATTAGTTTGTTATATGAAAATTAAAAGGCTATAATAAGAAAAAGATAGCACCAAAGTGCTCCATGGAGAAGGCACTATTTAGATAGCTATCTTTAACGTGTACTAGGGTATTCCTAATGCCAAACGTATCACTTTCCAAGGATGAAAGGAATTATTTTCAACATTTCAGTAAAACTAGGGTCTAAGGTTGCCAAACCCTCCAGGATTGTCCTGGAGTCTCCAGGAATTAAAGATTAACCTTTTATTAAAGATTATATCATGTGATGAAACCTCCAGGAATTTGCCCAACCAGAACTGGCAACCCTACTAGTGTCTGAAATTTTGAAATACTATAGTTTCCTTACAAAACACTGACAGTCAAGTTGCAAATTCTCACACCATTCACAGTAACTTGACGATCTGCAGGGATGTGCCGCAATGTGATATAGCATGCAAAAAAATTGAAAAACTGGTTCCCAGAAATGAAATCACATCTCCCAGTTTTAAACAGAGAATGATTGCCAAATATTTCTCCATCAACACTGATGATTGAGGTTGGGTAATCAATAACTTTTGAGGTTGAATTACTGACTGATAAGTAATTTCCTGCTATTTGTAAATAGAACTGGGAAGTGGTTCTTTGGATTTGGCAGGATTTCCCTATTTTCTAAATATGGTGTGTCTTAAAGCTTAATATTCTTTGTATGTTTCTAAAGGAAGACTTGGGATGAGGCATTGTTTCCAAATTCAGTTTTGGGGTGGTATTTCCTGCAATCATTTAAGAGACAAAACACGAGAATCTGAAAATAAAAAAATTGCTAAATTATGAGCCATGGAAATTGCAAGCTATTTAGCTATTTAATTCATTAACGATGAGATTTTTAGTTGGATTTTATAGCTCCATGACAGTCACTACAATTCTTGTCATTAGCAATATACAATATACACAATGGGAGAACAAATAAAACATACGAAAATTAGTACGGCTTCTTCTTTCAATGATGTCACAATGCATATTATTCAAGTACAGTTTAGGTGGCTGGAGACCCAGGCTTATCCTACAGGACAAACTACAAAGATAGAATGTCTGTTACTAGAGTAGTATTTTATGGACCCTTGATTCTCAGATGCCCTCTCATTCCTATCACACTATTAAAGATATCATACAATAATGAGTAACACTTGAGAACTAGAAAGCAACATCAGGTCAGAGAGATTATTTTAAATGTTAAAAACTGCCAAACAAAACAAAAACTCTTAAGAAAACTGGAATTTTTGAGTTTACTTGCTGAGGTTTTATGTTGCACCACATTACAATCCCACCCATGCCCTAAATCCTGAATTTTTGTTTCCTTGCCACTAAAATAAACTAGGTATGTTAACAGATTCTTGAGGCTGACAAGTTATATTGAGAAGTTACTTCCTGTTGATGTAGGATACTTGCTTCTAGAACAAGAGCTGGAATAGCTGATTCTCCCCCTTTAATCATGCTGATGATTGGAGATATGCTGAAGACTGGAGATACATGAACAATTTTGGGCTGTAAATAATACCAATAAAATTAACATTTTGATCAGCTTCACAATAATGCTAAAAATTGTTTGCGCTGTAAAATCATGTCCTGCTTTTGCTAATAAGACAAATTAAAGGAAAAAAACTTTCAAAGTAGAACCTGCCAGTATATCATCTTATTTGTTCTTCTTTCACCTTCCTGGTGTTGTCCCTGATGCAGCAAGACACTTAAGCACATTCATAGTTATTATTGCATGAGCAGTCCCATTGTCTTCAGTGGCAAGACTTAAAATTAGTAAATAAAACATTTAGTATTATGAGGCTGGAACAGCAATAGCAGCCAACTTGACCTTGTTCAAAGAGAAGGGTACCACATATATTGTAGCATGTTTCAGTGACAGATCGTAGGTATGCTATATAAATGAATAACGCATGTTTCAGTGACAGATCATAGGTATGCTATATAAAACTAAAGAAATAAGAACTGAGGTCACTCCTACTCATTCTTGCGTAGATGATGGCTTTGAGTAAAGAAGTAGGCAAATACAACAAACTAAAGACAGGATGAGGCAAGATGATTTTGGTTTGGGTTTTATTCTACCATATCAGCCCTAGGAAAGTAAGTGACAACAGGCTCTGCTAACCCTCCCAAGACTATGGTGTGGGGTTAGCTCACTAGAAAAACAGAAAAGCTATAATGTGATTTCACTTATGTGAGAAAACTCAAACAACTTAACACTGTCCACTTGCAGACCACTGAAATGGAAAATGAATGCAGTTTCCCTCTAACTTTGGATAAGATGAGCCAGAGTCAACACAAATGAATCACTTCAGCTACCACAGAAATGCAGCTACATCTGGGCTGAAACACATCAACAAAATATATAACAAATACCTCATCTAACAGTAACTTCAGGGATATTTAGGTATGCAAATAGTAATTACCAAAATCACTATTTAGCCAAAATGGCAGGGTTGACAAGATACCAGGGAATCTTTTAAATATTACAAGAGAACTGGAACTCAGTTTTATATCTCATCCAAGAGTTTACATTGCTTCTGTTTGATCAATGCTCTCCGTGATTCTTATTTTTTCCATATTACAATGTGTTAAATAACAATTTAGAAACAAGGAAATAAATCTAGATAAATTAACAATACTTGTAAAATAAACAAATAAGTTAATGAATTAATTCGTTAAATACAAGTGAAGTTCATTTGGGGACCATCTAGTTTCCTATAGGTTCTCTTTTCGATTACAGACCAGTATAGAAACAGTAAATTATTATACCACAGTTCCAGGTTCACTGGAGGCAATGTGCATTAGGAAGTCATTCAATCTTGAGAATTTTCCCAATGTATCAGAATTACAGAAACACCTGTGCTAAATAACTTTGTGCTGGGCCACTGTGAAAAGCTGCAGTGTTAAGCAGCAATTGGCATATATTACTCAAAGGAACAGACTACTACTGCAGTATAGAACATATAAGGAAACAAGTTTTAATCTTGCATGACATTTTCTTTACACTGCTGTATGCAATTGGACTACTTTATTTATCCAGATGTATTTCTATGTTTTTACATTTATAGTAATAGAACCTCATATAGGGAAAGTTGAAAACAAATTTTGACCATAAACCCCTTTCCCATGCTCCTAGATATCAGAAACTTTCAACTTCTGAGCTGAAATCATTCATTCCTTGATCACTGCAAGAATGTGATTTATTGTTTTGTTTCTGAAAGAAAAAAAATGAGGGAAATCCCTTCAGCCTACTTGAATTTGCCAAGAATGGGGAAAATGTACTTTTCCTATTTTGAAAATTTCTAATCACATTTTGTAAGACAAAGGTATCATATGAAAATTACCAGTTGCTTGAAGCAGAAAGCTTGGTGTAGACCTTGTCCTTACTAAATACTAGAGTCTTTGCTTGACTTGAAAAAAAAAGGTCAAATTACTTTTACAAATGACTGCACCACACCTTAAGTGGGAGGGAAGACAGGGATATTGTCTGGCTTTCCAGGGGTAGAAGTATATCCCTTTAAGTTTGAGACATGGATGTTGCTGTGGATCCAGAGCAGGTAAGAGTGAGGATGCTGACTCAAACCTCCACACAGGAGGGTTGTAAAATTTTGGATTAATAGGTACAAGCTGGGTAGCGGAAGTCCTCCTTTACCTGAACCAAGCAGAGACGTACTCATCCTTCCTCCTTTGAAAGTGGCAAAATATCAGGTTCAGTCAGAATCCAGTGGTGGCACTGAAGTAGCTGCTCCTTCCTCAGGGGGATGGGAAGAAAAATGGGGGCAGAACAAAGCCCCCCAGATAGATATTGAAATGATCATGAAGTTACCTGTACACTTTTATCTGCTGAGTACTGCCAGATAGTGAATAATAAAGTTGCAGCTTAGTGTCTCCTGTCCTTCTTCTAGTATTGCCGGACAAGGAAGAATCATTTAAAAATTGCATACTATCCAACAAAAAAGGTTTTTAAGTTTACAAGGATTCACTAAAGCGCATGCACAGCTAGTGAAAAGTCTTAAGTGTACAGATAATGAGATGGCTCACATTTAATTATTTAAATACAGGAAAGGGTCTGTTGATACATACCAGAGAGCTTGTAAGTTACTGTAAGCAAATGGGAATGCGGCAAACAGGAATAGGGGTTCCAACCATCCTGCTTTTCCCACAGTGCTGAATCTGAGAGAGGTCCTGGCTAATTTATACGTAGACAGAAAGGAAGTATTGGTGTGAAAGATGTCAAGAGACTTTATTCAACACCTCATCCATGGGCTTGGGAGGTAACTAAAAGCAAGTGCCCATGGTCTGCTTCCTACATGTCACAGTTAAAAATGGTTTAAATATTTACAATGTTGTCCCTAGTGAATGTGTTTCAAACTCACAACCCAGCTGCACAATTCTGTGTATTTGGCAAGTCCTGTTCAGGAGACGGTCCAGATAAGTGGGAGAAGGGCTACTGCTGACTGAGGTTAAGCTGCAATGACACAACTGTGTTAAGAAGATTGTAAAGTGCCTTCATGTACCAAGCCTAGCTGCAAGTAGAGTTATGAGAAGTAATGGTGAGCCTCCGAAAGTGAAATTTGGTTAATGTGTGTGTATCCATAACCTTTTTGGGCTGAAAAAGTTCCATCTGGACATGTCAACAGAAACTACTTTTGCAAAAAATGTCCAATAATTCTTCATTTTCACTGGAGTGAATTGCTATAAAGAAAAGGCTTTTTGGTAATATTTCAATTTAATAGTTTCAACAATACCAGAATACTGTGCACTGTTTTAATTTTAAGCTGGATGCAGAAAGATTTATTTATGCAAATAATCATTACTCATTTGAGAAGTCCATTTATTTCAGACATCAAGGATGACATGTGTAAGTAACCCATACAGAAATGGTATTCTGTAGAAATAGGGGAAATGTTTTTCAGTGTCATGAAGCTAAGGAATTCCAGGATCTTGCTTAGTCAGGTTTTTATTTGTTGTCATCATTCTCATTTCTTAGTTCTAATACTACGGTTTTACATCTTTAGTTTCTATAAGGAAAAATTGATAATTTTGGTATTTTTCTTCTGACAAAGAAGCCCAGTGAGGATGGCCCGTGGACAACTCCTCTAGCCAGGTAATTTAAACAGCAAAAATGACAGGCAGATATGTTATTTTCATCAGTGTCCCAAGGTAGCCTTCAATTAAGAAAAACAATTGACTGATGTTTCTCTATTTGCTGCCAGGAAGTGCTATGTAGTATTGATAGAGCTTTTCCTTCACTCTGCCCAACATGTGGGCTCAGTGTCAAGCTGTGAGTTTGTAAATCTTTTTCAGCACTTATCAGAGCTCAACACGAATTATGGCATTGCCAAATCTGCTTTATGCAGCTTTTTTTTACACTAAAAGAAAATGTATAATTTATGGTCAAAAAAGAAATGTCTACATAATTTCAATTGGAAAATATAGTCAGTTATGATTGAACCTAGGACAAAAATACCTTCCTTTAATACCATGCCTATAAAGGGATCTGAAGTTTGGAAACTTCAGAGCATTCGACTCTTCTATTGGGCTCATTGTTTTATCACTTTACATTTATTACTAAGACAATGATTCGATTAACCTGCTAAATGCTACAAACCATTATTACTTTCAGAGCTGATTTCTTAAAATGTATATTAACCTCCATGGAAACAACAAAATCTCTTATTTTTTATTGTTGACTACTTAGTGAGTCTCACAAACCAGCCCTTTTGTTGGGGGCCTTAGGAAACTTATTTTGTGTGTGTGTATATATGGTTTTTAAAATATCATTATAATAATATTATATGGCAGGCAAAAATATAATGAAAATGATAATTTGCCAAAAAGATTTAAAAAACACTGAGGTGTTACCTATCAAAAGTTCTCCTTCTGTCTGTGATACAGCACAGATTGCAATCGTGACAGTAAATCTGGTGCTATTGTTAATGCCATGGCACTTTGGTTTTTGGCTTGCTTTAGTCCAATCTGTGACATGCTTGTGAATATCTTTCTTCTGTTCTGTCTGTATGGCATATGGATTTCTGGGATACAACGTCAGACCTATCCACATAACAAGTGTTCAGAGCACCTTATCATTTTAAAAAGCCAATTACTCAAAAAGACAAATGTGAAATGTTTCACATTTAATGATGAGCAAATCTGCAAAACAAATGCAATTTTGCTTCATCTAAAAAAGTTTAGTTTAACTGTAAATATTGCAATGGAGTCTTTAGCAATACACACCATGGGTAGGGACTAGCTCATGTTATGCATATTGTACATCATCACTGTCATTTAAATTTGAAGAATTTTAAATGCTGAGTTAGTTTAAATAAATAGAAAGAAACAGAATACAAAATAGTGAAGAATAAGCCTCTAAACACACTGTAAAAATGTCATGCTAACACTGAGCATTGGACACTTTAAAAAAAAATATTTTGAAAGTCTCACCCAAAAAAATGAAAACTGCATATGTCTACAGAGGTAAAGGTCAGTAATGAAACAATTAACAACAAAAATACCAATCCATTTTTTTAGAAATATTTGTCAATATATAAAGAATGTTTTGTACTGCACATAAGTTCCCAATTAATCCTGGATTAGTGTCCGTATGTCATATTCCTAAACTGAAATGATTTCAGTCAAAAAACCTATATACATGGGTTCAAAGCAAGATTTTACAAGGATTTCATGGGTGTAGAAATTGCTGCTTTCTGGTACTGTGCTAATAAAGGCCCTGATTCAACAAGGTACTTAAGCACACACATAGCTTTAAACATGTACCACTGAAGTCAACATGCAGTACAATGGATTCTATATATCTGCATGCATAGTGCGTGTGTGTAAACTTGTGTGGGTGTGTGACACACACACATACACTTGTCATGCTTAAAGGCATTTCACCGGCTGCTGAAATATTGTAGGTGCTCAACATCTCTAACAATCAGTACTAGAAAAGGAATTAAAATGACTACTGTTAGCACCTTGAGCTAAATTTTGCTCATCTTACTTACACACGAGATCCAGTGATAATAATGGGACTACTCAACTGAGTAAAGCAAATGGACTTATTAATTACATTATATCATTATATTATATACCTATTTGCTTAACTCAGTCAAGTAATCCCAATTTTTTCATGTATTTATATATACACACACACATACGCATTTTTAAAATTTAATTTTTTATCAATTTTATTGAAAAAAAATCCTTCTTGTTAAACTGTGAACATTGGTAACAGAATACTTTATAACATGGGAAAATGAATGCAGCTGGCACTGGTAATTTTAGAAGAAACTAATCTTGATATTTATAACATCATGTAGCAAGCGGAACAGTTTTACCAGGCTTGGAATGTGGAAATATAAAAAAGTTCACCTTTCAGCTCTTGTACTTTAGTTCTGTGTTAGTAAATCAGCTGCTGCAAACACAGGCAGACTGTTTACTATATTATATACTTATTGAAATACTTTTTAAAATCTATCTGTGCATATATTATATTTTATGTTAAATTCTTATAATCTTGTTCAGGGGTTAAGTGTGCACAGCTGGAAAATCAGTTCATACATTAAATTTAGCAAGACAGAAAGTATGTCAGGCCATAAAAATCTGATAAGATTCCTATTTTACATTATTTCTTTTGATTGTAATTTTTCTTTTTCAGAAGGTCAGAAACCCTCCTGCACAATTTAGGGATTGGTGTTTTTTTTAACTTGAAGAAAGCCAACAATGAAGAGCTAGTAACTAATTTGTGAAAATCAGGTATTGTAGCCCTAATCCTGGGTACAACTGTAACAATAATTTCAATGTTATTTAGTATTTTTGAACAGTAATATGCATAAAATCATAATGACATCTAAAAGAAAATGTAATTAGCTCATGATTTCAATTATGATATTAATTTCTAATATTTGGAGGTTTAAATAATCATAAAATAAAATGGGCCATATGTGGTGTATGCATATATATATTGCAGCAAGGATAAGTTTCGGCCCACTAATTTTAACATTTGATGAAAGGAAGACCTAAGAGTGTATGGTTTAAAACTTTGAGCATTAGGAAACCCAGGGATTTCAGTTTTCATTGTTTTTTGCAAACATTTCCCTTGCTTTTCGTTTACGAGATTTCATTCCCATTCTCCACTTCCACACCCACACATACCAATTTTGATTTTCATTTTCAGCTCTGAATGAAATAAAAAACTCAGTGGGAAACTGTTAAAATGGTTTTGTTTCTCCTAGTTTCACACAAGAACCAGACAAAACCATTAATTTCCTCATCGTCTGAACACAAACCTACACATCAACCCATCTTCCTCCGAAACTGGACCAGCATTTGCTCAAATGAGTTGGTGAGGATTATTGAATCTTTCAATAGACCTGATCTGAATACTGAATTTCTACAAATACAACTCAAAAGCAAGGAAACTGTACATAATTTTGGGTTTTGTTGTGAGCGTTTCACACAACTCTAGTTAAACCAAAATATGTTTACAAACAACAGCGTCACTGGCCATTCTGATAAGAAACTAGAATAATAACTGAACAGGAATAACAATTTGAAAGAAAAAAGAACTAAATTAGGATTTGAACATAGTTATATATAACATACAGATTTGCACAAAAGTGTCAACGTTAGATTTAGTTATTCCAGTGCCATGTAACAGAATGAGAAGCTCAGACAGAAGAAAACAGTTATCCACTACAGTACTTTCACCCCTTTAATTTCACATATGCTTTGGCCTGGATTTCTCCCTATTTTATTTGTATTTTTAACCTCTGTTACCTTGTGGGAAGTGGGCTATTCAAAGAATGTTTGGAAGCAAAGCTCTGCTTTTACAGATGGATGTAAAGTACTGTTAAATGAGAGCTTTAAGAAGGACTTTTTCCAATTTACTTTGAGTTTAATCTGAAGTGGTTTAATCACAGCTTGTGCACATCTTCTTAAACATTGTTATAAGGGGGGGCAGAAGTAATAATCATGTAAGAAGTCATTATGACAGATGCTGGTTCCCATGATCCTATTTACACTTTAACGTTATTATGTGAAACCCTATCTGGGCAGTACCTATGTTAGTAGAGTGTCAGGTGGTCAATTGGCAAGGGAGAATAAAAAGGAATCAGATCAACATTTTGTAAATGGCTCGCTGCTTTTTTTTTTTTTTTTTTTTTTGCACCTGTTATTCTAAAATTTCTTTCAGTTACATTTCAAAACACTACAGTTGGGATCTCCTTGCCAACCTGAGATGGCATAAGCCTGGGTAACAGAACAAAATGTGAGAAGGTCCTTCTGTCTTTAACGCCTGTTCATCAGTGAATCAGCCTCCAATTAATCTGTTTCTTCAGTAGGAGTTTAATAAAAGTCAAGCACACACATGTTCAGTCTTGTTTAGTATTAAAGCTGTGTTAACATTATCTGCCTAGCCAGGTCAAAAATCTTATATAATTAAACACCAGAAACCATTTCAGAATTTTAAGGGTTTTACAATTTTCTGTCAGTAATTGATTATGCAAGGCAGAACAGTTTAAATTTAAAACAAGATAGTGATGAGAGTGATGTCACTTTTCATTACATATCTCAGAAAAGTTTGTTTCATGGCCAAACTACACATAAACTCCAACTTATTAGCTTTGCTATTTTGCATTTGTATGTACCAGAAAAATTCAGCAACCTAGATTTCCTTTCCATATCGTGAAATATAAACTGAATTGGCTGTGCACATCCCAAATTCAGCTACCTACTACAATATAAAATGGGGTTTATATCAGTCAGTGGTGCCTCAAACTTTGTTTGTAGAAACACAAATATTACAGTGTGATTGTGATAAAAATGTATTTTGGAAATATCATGAATGTATTTTGTAGCACAAGCAGCCAAATACCCTGTCATCTACTTTGTGCACAAAGTGGCAAATAAAGCTCTCGCCATCACAGCCATGGAAATCCACAAGGTAGTAGAACTAATGTGATTCTACTGCACAAGGGAATAGAGGCCAGGAGGTTACATCAAGGGTTAAATTACTAGATTGTTAGGGTTTGAGTCCCCAATATGTCTGAACATAGCTAATCTGCAGTCTTTATTTAGAAAAGGATGTGAAATACCAGAGCTTCAAGTAAATGCAAGCTTTTAATATTGATTAAACTTCAGTGTCACACAAGCATACACCCAACCAATATGGCCTAAGAGTCACAAAAGATGAATACAGGAAAGACAAAGAGATATGAAAAATAAATGTAATCATAATAAGCCATTTACTAAAGTAGATCTCTTTATGAGATGACAGTTCATCATGAAACCCGGTCCCTCTCCGGGGCCTCTGTTTATCACACCATAGTCCTTCCTATGAAAGGAGCAGCAGGCTTAAATATTCCACATACCTGAGAGATATAAATTATACCAACCTAGTTCTAGATAGTGCTATGTTGGTGAGAAAGCTTCTTCCACAGACCTATCTACTGCCTCTCATGGAGGCAGGAGTTATTAAGCCGACAGGAGAGCTTTCCCCCATCAGCTTAGAGTGTCACTACCACAAATGCTAAAGAAGTCCAGCAGTGCCCCTGTAAGTGCTGCAGTGTAGATGCAGCCTTGGAGGCACCTTATTTTCAACTCCCTCTACCTGTCTTGTAATGTGTGTAGCAGTTCCAACCATTTGGCTTCATCTTTCCTCCCATTCTTTTTTTAAAAAAGTCTCTGAAGTGTTCTAGTCCCTGCTACTTCTCATCCCAAGAGTTGCCTAAGCCGCTCATCTCATTCCCTCCCGTTTCCATCTGCTGAAAGTGCAGCAGTGCTTGGGCTGCTCTGCACCACACCTTGCTTGACCTCTGGTGTTGGAGCGACTAGCTGCAGGGGCAAATTTCTACTGCCACAGCTGTGTCTTCAAGTGGTTTCTTCCCAGCCTGCTGCCCCCTGCAACTACAGATTTCACAGTCTATATGAGCCACCACTGGGGTAGGCCACAACAGTAACACAAGAAGATAATAGAGAAGGTTTATGAGGAAAAACAGGAAGACCAGTTTTAGAGATTTTCAGCTTGAAGTGATAGTGAGACATCCAAGAAGGGAAATCAGAAAGACAGGGATGAAGATGAGAGGGTGAAAAGATAGATTTGGGAAAACTTCTGAATTGAAATGATTGCTCAACCCACGTTAATAAATGAGATAACTAGGGAGGGGATAGAAAGGGTATGCCACAATAAAGCCCAGAGGGATTCTAACAAAGAGGCAAAGTAGAGGAAGAGGAATCCATAGAAGAGAAAATGAAGACATAGGTAACTGTACAACAGAAAAACCAGCAGAGTACACAATGATGGGAATTCCGGGGGGAAAAGAGTATAGGGGATAATCAATGGCATTAAAGGAGTAGACAGATTAAGTAAACTGAGGGTTTAAGAAGATGTTAAATTGGCACAAGGAAACAATTTAAAAGAACAAGAATAAAGAATATTGTAGTAGGGAAGAGGGGGATTTGATTAGGAAGGGTGCCACCAGCTGCAAGGATGGGGAGAAAGTGAAGGTGAGCAGTACATATATGTTGGCAAGGGAAGTGCTTCTGTTTGTCCAGTCTTCTACGCAGTATGCATTCATCACCACTGTATCTCTGTATTTCCTAACATGGTAAGAGAGGGGAAAGGTAAAACGGCAGCAAAAAGTGCAAGCAGAAGAGGGGTGAAGAAATGGGTAAGAGGCAGATGGGAGGAGAGGAGAAAAATGAGATGAACAAATATTCAGCAGTTAAAATGGGATGACAGAAAACATGAAACAATCAAAGCAATAGGAGTCAGTCTTAAGGTAAATAAAAATATAGCAATCAACACAGGAGCAGTCGGTGAATTATGAAGATAAATAACTCAATAAGCAAATAGATGGCACTCAGTATAGTAATAAGATCAATAATTTGGTGGAACTGTTATGGCGAAACAATGTATAGAAAAATGTCAATCAATATGGCAACAGCAGATCAATATACAAGACATCCAATACAATGGAAGACAGTATTTCTTTCAATATAGTAACTCAGTAAGGTAAAACATCAACAAACAGGTAAATGACAATCAATATGGTGAAAGCAGATCAACATGCAAGCAGTAATCAGTCAATTGATGACAGCTGTGAACTGGCAATCAATAGAGTAAAGGAGCCCAGTAGGCATGGAAATGACAATTGGTTCAGGAAATACATGCAGGCACCACCACCATCACCACACACAAAAGAAATGATACACAAACAAATAACCAGATAAAAAGATCAGGGAACTATCAAAGGGACCAAGCCTTGCAGTCTCCTCTATCCTGGCATGCCTATGATTCACTGCAGACTCTTCTATTATTTTTTTATGACAAACATGAGAAGATTGACAATTTTTAGTTCTTATGACCCAGGGATCTGTTAAGCATAGCTAACACCAAATAGAACAAAGGCAGATGTCAAAGAACCTTAGCTATGACCTCCAGCAACCTTAATATTATGTCTCTGGGTTTGTATAAGCAGATGCTGAAGAGCAGTATATTTTGAGATGTGATCAAGTAAAACCACCAAGCATAACATTTGTGTACTAATCTAAATTAGTATTCAGACCTAACCACAAGAAACTCCAGAACCCAGATTGCTACTGCTTACACCATGTCTACCCTGACACCATAAAACACTTCCTTGAAGTATATATGTTAAAACATATTGTGAACTTCAAATTTCACATTATTTTATAATCAAATATCAGTTTGCTGGAAATAAACAAACTGACTTTCTCCATTTGTTTTGAAGTAAATAAATGCAAAACTAAAAGGTCCCATATTATGGCTCCATTATTTTAAAATTAATATAGTTCATAAATAAATAAATAAATAAATAAATAAATAAATAAATAAATAAAATCCTTCCTACTATTGCAAATAAAAGGGCATCAATAGAATGCTATCTCTGTGGGGAATAGAGGATTGGTTGACACAAAGACATCTGGAGTTCCGGGCAAGTACATTTTCTGTGTTGGTATGTGAACTTTACTTTGGGATTAGAGCAAAATGGCAGCCTTATAAATATCTACACCATCTCTCGGAGAACAGGAGGCAACCTCTTGAACTACAACAATGAATAGTTGTCTTTCCAAAGCACATTTCAACTATGCATAAGATTTCACAATATGCTGTAACTCTTCTCTCTTTGAAACTAATATAAATCGCTTTTCATCTAGACAGAACACTAGCTAATTCTCATAGCATCCATTTGAGGTAGAAGTATTAACACTATTTCACAGTTGGGGAAACTGAGGCTGATATGTTATGACCTACACTGTGGCATTAAGCCACAGCCTAGCATGATGGATGGTATGGAGCTGCACCACCAGAAGAACTTCAGTGCTATTGGGACAGCTTGGCTGCTGCACCACACCTATGGGAGTTATAGACGTAGTCCCTTTTGGGGCTGGCCAGGGTTTTTTGGCTGGTAAGAGTCAAATGAGACAATAACCCCACCTTATCCTTATCCCTATTGAGGGAGTTATTCGGGAACAGTGCTTGAACTCAGAAGAACACAAGGACTATATTTTTGACTGGTCCCTCCATGCTGAGTGAAGATCTTTACACCCCTTTATGTTTGAGTGACCATACAGGGGCCAACCACAGTCTAGTCCTAAATGATTTGCTCCAGGTCAAATGAGTCAGTGGTAGAGCCAAGATTAGGATAGAGGAGATCCTGTCTCCCAGTTCTGTGCGCCGATCACTACATCATACCATACTTTATTCTTTAAAGATCTTTGAACTGATTATTCAAAGATCTGCTTTCAGTTAACTGGGGCTTCTTTCTAAACTGAATCCTAATACAGCCTTGTCACTAATGTAAAAAAAAAAAAAAAAAAAGAGGAAAGATCCTACATTCACTCCAGGGAATCTGCTGGGTAGCTATGGACTGAATGTAAACGAAATTCAGCATTCTCATGTTTTCCCCAACATGAAGTAACATAAGAACAGTCTCTCTTATAAGATTTTAGTGACAGGAACATATTGGCAAAAACAAGAGTCCTGGATCCATAACTAAAAAGATTTTTGAAAAGAACTAATTTAATACAATGCTTATGCGGTTTCTGAAAATAATTTTGCCCATACAGCATTGGAATTATAGGTGAACCCAGCCAACTCTAGGAGAGTATTGACTGTCAAATACATTTTAGTAGGAAGGGTGTTCTCTGTGTGGCTGATATACCATTTTCATTTATGCCTTTATAGTTGCAGCCACAAGACTAAAGGTTTCAATACCTGCTGAATGCTTGCCTGATACTGTAATTTACTGTGAAACTGAAGGCACACACTTGATAACCAAGATAAAGAAATCTGTTTTGTGAAACGTAGCATGCTACGGCACCAGGAGAAAATAAGATCTTCCCTCACATAACAGCATAAATGTTTCTCTGCCGTTGCACCTAAAAAAAGTATCGCAACGGTATGAATCAACAAGGGTAACATATTTCACTACAGTTAATTATCCTGATTTATCCCAAGAAACTAGGTTTTAGTCTGTAATCTGTGAGGAAATCTGCTGTTCTAGTCCTAAATCCTTTCCTCAGCCTGGTGATTATCAACTACATTTTTGTACAGGAGGGAATTAATGCCACATACTGCCTAAGCAGCTTTGAAGTAAAAAGGCCTAGACCTGTAATAACTTTTGTAGAGTGTATTGATTCAGGGAGAGAGTGAGCCTGCAAACATTGGGGTTTCTTTTACCTCTTACATTCTGTACATTCTTACATTCTGTAGCTCTTCTAACACTATTATGAACCCTCATATTAACTCTCTGCAGGAGATTCCAGGTAACTCTTCACTACTGCTAACATAGGTTGTGTGTAAAACCATAGGTAAAATGCTGGAATTACAATGAAACCTGATTTTTCAGCTAGCAACAATCAATATAGCTTAGGAATTTGCTAACAAGGAACCTTTACAGAAAATAATAATGTTTTCTGTAAAAAGCCATGTATGAGATAGATGTAATTTTCCCGGGAGTGCATGCACCCCAGTTGTAGTAACATGTACATTGACTTTGGTTATTAAACACACCAATTTGGATTTTTTTTTTACAGTGCTTTTAGTAGAACCCAAATAGGATGGAATCAGGCGGCTTTTGTTGGAACTGGTAAAGCAAACTGGGGAGGGGGGAAGAGGGGAGAAGCCTATCTAGAGCCATGAATTTATTCAAAAGCATTTCAATCTGTGTGCACATCTTCATCACTTCAGTGATAATTAAATCTCGGAATCACAGGTGATGTCCTCACATAGTCTCTTTGCCTGGCTCCCACTGGGCCAATGAAGCAGGCCTCCCTGTGAGGCCTGTTAGCACAGATCAGGTGGTAATGTGGAGGGACAGATGAGCTTTAGTTGACAGATGGCAGGATGACCTGGAAAACCTGCCCCCTTTTCTGGGATCAGGCAGCAGCTGACAGGTATTATTTCATAAAATAACGTCTAAAAGGAATCGCCAGGGTCTTCGCATTAATCTGAGGCTGCAACCAGCCATGTAACGTTTATGTCAGAACAAATCTGTCTCTATGCAGGAGAGGGAAAGTGGTTTTTGATGAAGTTGTTCATAAATTTTAATATAATATGCCTGATGGTGTCAGATATAGTCTCATATCTCTTTTATATTTAAAGGCTCTAGTGAAACATAGAAATATTCAATCTCTAAAAGGCTACTTTTAAATAACTAAAAAGTTAACCAAGGATACCTTAGTGCTTTTTTCTATTTTCAATAAAGAATTTGCATATATAATCTCCCTGTTTTTAAATGAAAATGATTTCAACTGCATGAAACTCCTTTTGCAATGGCACTAAACAAAGGGAGCACTAAAGATTTTGCACTTTTTTTTTTATAATAATAGAAAAACAACTGATTCAAGAAAACAACAAAAGGAAACTAACATAAAACTGCTGGTTGGAAACAGTTTAGTGACAAACTTTTAAATCAAAAATATTTCTGTTTAAAAACCTGAACAAGGTCTGGTTTGAAGAGTTAAATGTCCTTTTCACACACATGGTATTTGAAAGTTTAGGCACAGATGAATATTTAGCGAATTCAAACACCTGGATTGGGTCTGGGCTTGCCAGCCCTCTGAGTCTTTTGTAAACTAGTGAGAAAGCAAGGTCATGCTTCCCACCTCATGTCTTCCTACATACAGCAACAGCTAATTTAGCTAAAGCCTGATTAATCAGTATTAATATGCAAACAAATATTAATCCAAAATGGACTAAAGAGAATAATTACAGTTATTCTTCTGAATATTATATGAGACAGAGACATTTACTAGCAGTGTACATGTTTCACTTCTTTTTAGGGCTACCTAAGACCCCTGTTCACTTTTGCATCTTTTATAGTCTTTTAGTTGTAGAAAATCACCTGCTTAAATATCTCTAAAGGGTACTAATAAAAAAGGAAAAACTACATACATAACAGATGCACAAGTGAACCTTGGGATGAATGTATTATGGATACAAAACCATCATCACACACCTCATAATCACATTTTCACCTGCCCATCTGGTGCCGACCTGTGGCTTGTTAGTAATGCACTTGGATACAGTAAAATGTGCTCATCTAAAAGGAACAACTAAACAGAGTGATGTAGTGTGATGAAGTTACTATGAATTCTGAAGAAATATTTTACAAGGCAAAATAAAAAAACAGTAAAATGCACTTTGCTTTTTAAGAAAGATTGTAAAACATGGCTTTACATTTAAAAATGTTAAAATTAAAATTACAAATAATGTAATGCATGTAAAAAAGCAGCATTCAAATATAGCCCTACACTGACATCCTTATAGACTAAATTCCTCTGTTTATCCATTAAGTAAGCACAGAAGAGGCAGTGACAGTGCAAGCTTCCCCACACTACTCTACAAAGTGCCTCAACTCTGACCTAGAGAGGTCACCTGTAAGGTTGAGAGGTTAATTCTGTCACCATGACCACTGAATCTTTGGTCTCTCTATTAAGACTGCAAACAAGGATGTCAATTGTAATGATGACTTTTGTTATGTGGACACCTATCCACTGGAAACTGAAGTGAAATCACCATGGTCATGACTTTTGAGCATCAATAAAATAGGCTAAATTCAAACCGGTGAACTAGAAGTGAAAGACTCCAAAGCCTAATAAAAGCATTGACACAATGTACAGTTTTCCCTCATTTGTGTTCCCTCTGTTTCCTTCATGATTATTGCATCACATATCCCCTTTGTGTTCCTCCTTACTGTATTCCAGGGAGAGCTCAAAGAGGTTTCTGCATGTCCCTATCAAACTCTGGGAATAAGATGATATGTGGGCTATATAGAGGGGTATGTTCTCTTGAAGACATGTGAGGAATTACATGTCTATTACTCATTAGTGTTTATGTCAGTTACCTAGCTAAATCTTGGCACGTAAGCAAGAGAATATATTTACCAGTGCTCATTACCAAAGGACAAACATAACTCATTAATTACACAGTACTCCTGTGTGGTAGGTGATTATCATCATACCCATTTTACAGATAGATTAACTGAAGCATAGCGACATTAAAGGCTGGATTTTCCGAAATGTTCTGTTCCAGCAGCTCCTATTGAAAATCTGCTGGGCACTGAGTTCTTTTGAAAATCTGGCTACTTATTTAGGTGTCTGAATAGGAGCTACTGCATGCTGAGCATTTTTGAAAGTCTGGGCCAAATTCACTTTTAAAGGTTTCACAATAATCAGAATGATGGTAGAACCTAGAAGCCCTGCTGCTCCAATCACTGATGAGACCCTTCAATCAGTTTGAAACTCTTTAGCATGGTTGTGTGTCCACAAATTACTATTTATTATCTGTATTATGGTAGCCTTTAAAAGCTTAGACCCTCACAAATACATAAAGAGATGTTGTCCCTGTCCTGCAGAACTTACAAGCTACATGTTTACAAAGTGAGAATTACAATAAACAAGTAGGATAATTTTATCACGTGAAAAACAACAATAAAAAAACTTGCCAGTTCGCCAACTGCAAAATTTGCAGTTATTAGCTTTTCCTGCTACCCTTTCTGAAAAAAGGCAGAAGTGAAGCATTAAAATGGCCAAAAACAAGTCTCTGTCCGTTCTTGTCCTTACTCTTTCAACCTTCCATCATCTGTCTGAATCTTGTCATAGTAACATGCAGAGAATTGCTGCTCTCTCAGCAACATTGTTTTCTCTCTTAGTATAACATCTGTGCTACACAAGCCTATGGCTTATTTTACTCTGAGTCAGGCACAAAAGTTGCTCCTGAGTATGAAAAATCTGGACCTTGCACTTCCTTTCATTATATTTCATGCTGCCAACTACATAGCAAGAAGTAACTGGAAAGCTGTCTATTATTGGAATTCCCAAAGAGAAAGTGTTTATATCATATTATTTTATTGAAGCTGGAATCAATACAGATTTTTTTACAAAAATGTCTGAATTAATTTGTAATATTCCATGCAGAAGAAGAGAAATTAAAATTAAAATTTACTAAACTTCATCTCGGTTAGGTTTAAAATTGCCTAGCATGTCAACGTTCAGATGTAACTTCAACCCACGCACAGGGAGCTCAGTTGTTCCAGAGACCTTTTTTTAGCAAATGAAATGCAGCTCAAATATAACTCATCTCTTCATTGATTATGTGAATTACAGCTTGTATGTTTTAAGGAAACCATTTACTTTTATGCTAAGTTATAAACCGGACTATGAAAATGACTCTAGCTAAACAAAAACATTAAGAAGTCCAAGAAATGAATGGGCAGGAAAAATATACTTATGTGGTTCAAAACACTAAGACTGTGTTAAACTGTCAAAGATGTACGCAGGGGTTCCATTTGCTAATGAACTAATCCTGACTACAGGTCTGTTAGCAGATCTATTGAAAGGATGAGATTGTGTGTGTGTATAGATATAAAAAACAGCTTAATATTTGCATAAGGACCTTCATGGTCCCCAGGCCAAAATGTGTTTGCTTGATTAGTTTGTTACACCTGCTACAAATAATTGGGTTTGGCTGAAAAATTAAAACACAATAACTTCTCAGCTCTATTACTGAAGTTTGAGAATCTCACAGTTTTGAAGTTATCACATGACCATGCACCTAATGTTCCTCACACAGTGATGGTAACACGAGAGCTGAGAATCCTGTGACTTTCACATGAAACCTCCACTCCCCAAAAAAACACTGACACACATCATGAACACATTCAGGTAATTGTCTGTAATCAAACATAGTAAGTTTTTGGCTAAAAATATGCTGTAATATGGGCATACACTATCTATCTCAAATACCAAAGGCTAATCTTGACTGATTCCTTAGTTTATTAAGAAAATTTACTATTGTTAGACAAACAAGTCACTAAAATATTTGATGTTTGATACCCCAAAACCCATAACAAAATAATTCTGGAATAAGTGCTACAATAGCATCTTTAATTCAGTCCAATAGCGTATACTACACTAGTAGTTCTCAACCAGGAGTACATAGCCCTGTAGGGACCTTGAGCAGGTTTCAGGGGGCCCTCCAAGCAGGGCCAGCATTAGACTTGCTGGGTCTCAGGGTAAAAAACTGAAGCCCAGGTCCCTGAGCCCCGCCACCTGGAGCTCAAGCTGAAGCCTGAGAAATGTAGCCTTGTGAGGGCTCTTGTAGCATTAGGACCCAGGCAACTGCCCTGACTGCTACCCACTAATGCCAGCCCTAGCTTTTATATGCAGAAACCAGTTATTGCTGATCAGGTGGACCGTGGAGTTTTTATAGCATGTTGTGGGGGCCTCAGAAAGAAAAAATACTACACAACACGTAGTGTATATAAGGGACTTCTGGCTGTACTGAACCTTTTCCTCAGCTGGAAGATTATTTTACCTTCTATCCTGTCCTTTTCAAGACTGCATGAAGGAGCGTCTCTTACCTGCAATGCCAATTGTTGCATATATTAACCTAGAACCAGATTTTATTCAATTCAAGTGCACACCATTTCACTTAACACTCAAGAAGAGATCCTTTCCCAGAGGCAGCTGTTCTGCCAAGTGAACTAATGAAATCTTCATTGTGGCTAAAACAATAGAAGGTGTTTGAGATAGTTTGTTACTTTAATGGGACTATCTACTAACTTTCAGCCAAATTACCTTGACATGATTAACATCAGAATTTGAAGTGTATGATTAATAATCCAGTGAGCCATCCACTAGAATGGCTGCTACTGTATAAGTAATGTATGAATTCATTTGAAACAGCAGTGATCTTTCATTTACACAATACCTGTAATCAGGGAGGAATCACCCTATGATGAACACATTTTAATAATTGATTGTATAAATTATAAACTGGACAACACACCTACCTCCTTCTCTAGCAATCCTCAGCAACTGAATAATAGTGAACAGCTCTCCTACACAACATTTTAGGATAGGAAGTTTAGAAACCCTAGATATACTTAATCCTACCTCAGCACAGAGACGTGGACTAGATGACATCTTCAGGTCCCTTCCTGTCCTACAGTTCTATGAATATTTGTTATCAGCATCATTCAAACACTAAGACAAAAAGACCTTCTTGGCAGAATTAAATTTGTTTCCTGTACCTGTTAAAATTTTAGCTTTCCTAGTCTCAGGATAGTTCATTTAATTTGTCTGTAGGACTGAGCTGGCTAATGCTGTATTATAGAATAACAATTTTTAAAAGTACAAGGTATGAAAACCGTATTCTAAAAATGAACTAAGCAGATGGGACATGCAGTTCTAACTTAGTTCGTTTGCATGTGGGTTTTTTTCTCCCTATCTCTTTTTTAAGTTCTCAGAGATTTATCTAGTGGAAAAGGTCAGCCTGCAGCAGAAGGGAAAACAAAATCCAAATCTTCCAGCTCTATGGTAAGAAACTGCATAGCTGCTAAGGAAGAGGAGAGATTGGGCACATAACATCCTCACCTCCCACACTTGGCAATTCTCTATGCCTGGAAGCTGCCATCCAGGGCAAGCAGCCCAGGGTTTTCTAGTCCTAGACTAAAGATCCTCCTCGCAAGTCTTCCACTTCTTGGAGGTGGACCAACACTCAGTACTTAACTGGGACATAGCTGTGTATTTCCCCATCTAGAACTTCAATATATTGTACTATAGCTTCCCTCATCCCACTGGCTGGCAACATTCTCTCAGAGTTCTGCCACAGAAAGCTCTTTTTTCAGGCTGAAATCCCTTTAAGAGCTATGTTCTGATTGGTTATTATCTGAGTCCACAGGAGAGGGGGCACATAAGGACCTAATCAACCCACTACATGAGGTGTCAGGGGCTCTAGCCATTGTAGGCTTTGCACTTGGGACTGTTTCCTTATTTCCCCCGTGTGTGCACAGTGTCCCACAGGGCAGAGTAGGGAATAAGCAAGACCATATCTCAGACCCCTCTGCACCAACTCAGAGCTGGCTGGGACAATCCATGGAACTAGCCCAAAGACTACTCTTGTAAGGGTTTCGGGATCTGGCCCTGTCTTTCTAGTGCAAAGGTTCTGTCTTCATCATAAACTAATTATTTTGCATTTCTTAATGTAAGCAGGGTCTGAATGAATTCTTCCCTGACAGCTAGATGGGAGGGGGAGAGACTTCAAGAACAAACTGTATTTACATGAACACACCTACTCTGCTTAGATATCCAGCAGTTAAAGCAGTGTGTTGCTTAAATTAATCAAATTTGGCTGGTGTTGGGTTACAAATCACCTTAGTTCTGAATGTAGGGGTAGTGAAATGCTGTTACCAATGTTGTCATTATTGTATGAACAAACAGAAACATAACTATGATTAACTTGTCCCAAATGAGAGTGTCTCCCTCAGATGAATGGACCCTGTTAAGCCAGGAACTCAAATTCCAGATCCTTGTGAAAGTAAGATGGGTGGGGACAGATGTCCCAGCCAGGAGGTGTGGGCACTCCCCAGGGGTTCTTCCCAGACTGGTTTAAGTTGTTCCTCCCCACTGTTGAAAGAAAGACCTAAACAGGCTTCATTAGAGGCCCTTTTGTTATTTAAAATGGTGAATGAGAGTTAAAGTCAGTTGTGATGGGGTAGTGTTTCTGCCCAGACCACAAAGAGCTGAAAATTACTAAGAGACTGATGTGCAGAGGTTACAGCAGAGAGGCAGGTGATTGCAGAAGGTGATTGGGACAGTTGGCTGGCCAATGCGTGTATGCAGAATGAGTGACTGGCTGGACAGACAGTGGATTGGAGAAGCAGCGGGCAGGATTGCCAGCAAAGAGGAACAGCATTTGGCTGGGAGGCTGGTGGGGCAGACAGTAAAAGCAAGTGCTCAGATGCCACAGCAAGCAAGGTGCCTTCTTCCTCAGGTTGGAGGTGAACTCACACAGATGTGCCTCTGAATCCTGGGTCCTCTCTCACCAAGGACAACCACTGTGAGTGAGGCAACTTCTGGTTGTGTAACTCAAGAACATCAGGCGGGAGACACTGCCACACACACTCTGGGATAGGTGTTCTGCTCCCAGTTTTATGATTATGAATCCCGCCTGAGGCATTTTCCCTAATTAATGTCAGGTGACTTCCCTTCTTTCATTAAAAGTTTCTTTTCTATACTCAGACTCTGTGCTTGCAAGTGGGGAAGTATTGTCTCTCAGAGGTGCCCAGGGATGGTGTGTAATTTTCCCAGGTTACTGAGTGGGGGCTTGAGTCAGTTTTGTGTTGTGTCGATGGACAGGAGCCCCCAGATATTGAATCCAGCCCTGGTTGCTGCTGGCTCCACCTGGCAGAAGATTTAACACTCAATTCATCAGATGAATATCTTAAAAAAACATCCTGTAGATAATATGCGATAGTGGGGTCTCCACCATGCCTTTTAGGCACTATCCTATCTAGGGCGTGGTACAGGATGCTCCCAATATTTCCTCTAGAGGGAGATAATATATATTCCCTTCTGTGGCTGGCCAGCTCTGTTGGCCCATGTGGGGAAGGCGGGTCCACTGTGCTGCCTCCTTCCCTCTTTTACCATAGATCACACAGCTTAACATGTGCAGACCTTATGCAGATAAGTGCAAAGATTGTGATTATGACTGGCCCTTAAACAAGATAGCATAAGGTGGAGAAAGCTTAATGTATTTAGGTAGCTAGACCACTGAAAAGAGGCTGTTGAAGAGAACATGAGAGAGAAGCAAAACACCTGCCTTCAGCACTCTAAGTTAAAAGGAAGAGACAAAATATTTTTGAGTGACTGTGTTACCTGGTTCATTTTAACACAATGCACAGTCAACCTGTGGAACTCCTTGCCAGAGGATGTTGTGAAAGCCAAGACTATAAGAGAGTTCCAAAAAGATTTAGATAAATTCAAGGAAGATAGGCCTATCAATGACTATTAGCCAGGATGGGCAGGGATAGCATCCTTAGCCTCTGTTTGCCAGAAGCTGGGAAAAGAAGACTGGGAATGGATCATTTGATGATTACCTCTGGGGCACCTGACAATGGCTACTGTTGGAAGACAGCATACTGGGCTAGGTGGACCTTTGGCCTGACCCAGTAAGGTTGTTCTGATGTTCTTATTTCTTTCAAGCAATACTGCGGATCTCCATCTTCCTTTCCTTACTTTTAATTCTGTAGTTTCAAACATATATTTTAAAAAGATTTTATCAGTTAAAAAGTTTCTTGCAGAGAGGATTCTTTTAAAGAGTCTAAGTGGAGCATTACTATTTCATCTTTGGTTAAGTCTGGAACTCTTTTTCTCTTTTCTATTACAACTCACAGAACAAGTTGACAATGCAGAAAAGTAAAATGCAAGCAAAGAAGACAGCAGCCAGTGGCACTCTGGGTCCCAGGGGATATTCCAAATGGCTAAAAGCTGTCACTATTGCCTCAAGTATCAGGTGTGGGGAGCATGCTGTTGTTAGTTGTTATATTTAGTGCAACTGAGGGCTACTCCTAAAAACAAAACAAGACACAAGCTTCCATTCTCCAGAGCAATAGGCTTCTAAATGAAGCTATGAGTGAATGGGTTCCCTGGAAAAAAAGAAAATTCTCTCACCAAAGTGGAAAGTAAAACAAGGGGAAGGTCCTGCTACAGATATGGAAAGATTCTCTTTATCAATGGTTCAGAAAATGTCATCTGTGGCCCACGAGTGACTTTTGCTGGTGATGCACAGATAACTAGTCAGTCACTGGTGCTGGCTTCTCCTCCTCCTAACTTTCATTGAAAGGTAGCTATATTACAGGCCTTCCTAATATTAACTTTTCATGTCATAACTGCTGTTGCTAATTGTGCGATTCAGATTGCCAATGTGAGAGGAGGCAATCCACACAAAGGCAAACGGGAGCACAAGTAATGCACAAGACAATCCATTAAGACGGTTTCTATGTTCTGAAAAAAAAAAGGCTAGGTGCCTTTGTGCTGGATCTTACGTGTAGACACAAAGAATCATTTGAGGCCAGAGATTGTTCAGAGTGACTTATGCTCATGGAACAGTTATAGAATCGGAATAGGGATTTAGAAGTTTTAGTAAAACTGAAAACATATCAAATTGCAGGAATGAGCGGCAGAAGGGGAATGGTTAGATTGTTGCAGATGGCTGTAGATAGATGGGAGGGAACAGTCCCAGTCCAGAGAGATAGAAGTGTCCATAAATTAAAGTGTAAATATACAACACATGAACGCTTCCCTCAAAGTCAAAAACTACTCAAGCAATGCCACTGTAAAAATGGAAGCGTTCAAGAAGTGTAGAATTCCTCAAGCATCTGTTGGTGCTATTAAGAGTAAGTAGTAAATCCACCTAGGCAGTACTTGAGAATTATTTTTCTATATTAACACTGACAACAACTGCCAGGTTCTTTGCTCATTTGCCACACAAATATCCATTGAAGGGCACAGGAATTAAAACCAAAAGAGAAATGAACTACAGGTGGAAAAATCAGGATCAAGAAAATTAAATAAAAAGACACCAACTTGCCAATATGATTAAGGGAAAGGCAAGGAAACAGAGGGGGGGAAACACTTTGAAAACTTTCACTGAAAATACTGCTAAAACTAGAGAATACAGAGTTTTAACCTCTCTAGGATAGCCCCACAAATGGAACATATATCCATTCAAATAATCCTGTATATGTTACTAATGCACAGGCTGCCACTCCATTGAAAATAACAGACTAGTCTTTAGCATACAGACACCGCCCTACAGGAGAGGAGGTGATGCAAACTCAAGGAGGGAGGCAAAATCCCTTCTTGAATCCACCAGTGTGTAAAATGCATCATTGCTACACCCCTGCCTCCTTCTGGGACCTCCATACCTTTTGGGGATATTTGCAGGTGCATGTCGGGAGTGTTGCCTGCATTCACCTGAGTATAGCGACTTCAGTTATCCACAGGTCTTGTATGGGGAGGGGATGCTCCTTGAAATTCCTTGCTAGAACAAAGGTCAAACTGTCCCAGGATGCTCAACTAAAAGCTAGGTTAGTAAAAATTGCAATCGCTGAACTCTTCAAAAGCTAATATAGTTTAGTATTACAATAAACATTCATTCCCCCTGTCACATTATAATCAAAGTATACTGAAAGCAGATGAAGGCACTCGGGTCTATCTTTTGCTTCATGATGCATGCTCCATATGGATCTCCCAGCCGTATTGTGTCTTAATGCTTAAGCAACACCTAAGTGTCTCATCTCTTTGGTGCTCTTTTCTAGGTCATGCCAGTTTCTTTATGCATCATGAGCTAGGGTTTCCTAATTATTTTTTCAAGTCAAGACTGCAAACAAAATCTGTCTTTTGTACTACTGGTGACACTCTGCTGTTCTCCTTGGTGTGCTCCTGTCTGTCCTTTTCTTTATCCCAGATAGGAAAGAAACTACCTTAAAACTACTTTGTCTTTTCTAATGGGTTTCCACCTCTTCGCTTCACTTTCTATAAGAACTGTTCTTCCAGTAATACATTTATTCAGAGAGTAGTCAGCCAATTTTTTTAAACTCCATTTCAGGCTGCCTGGGGGATGCAAACAACGTTTGGTACTTATCATTAGTTGGGATAACTGGCGGTAATGATCACTTTTTGGTAACACACAGTACATTTTCTGCTGAACAGCTACAAAACCATATTTTAACTTGAAGCACACAATTCATTTGTTTAAAATCAATATAACATTTAATTTGTGTATGCTTATTTGCGCTGTCTTTATATCTAGAATGAAAGTCTACAAATAGTCCAAATTCTCTTATTCTTTACAAAATCTTGGTAAGTTGATTAGTTTTGTGTGGGATTCATTAAGTAACACAAAGCTGCCTTCCACCCTTCCAAAACTACTCCACACAATGCTTTTACATTGATTGTACTTTTAAACTATACATAAGCCAAGACATAAAACCTTTATGATATTTTATATGCAGATAGAGTAAAATACTTCAATATATTTCCTGGTCACATACAAGGTCTATGAAATTTGTAGTGAGAGAAAGTGACATCTATCAACAGCAGCATTATCAATCGTAGTGCCAGTACTGCAACTTACGTTGAATTATTTATCTTATTGTCATGCGGCTTAATCAAGGTCAAATGGGCAAAGGTCAACTCTAGTATACAAGTTTTCCCCTTTAGAACAACATGGAAGACGTGAGTAACTGATTCCTTCATACCCAGTTAAGTAGGGACCTTGGTATCACAGTCAGACCACAGCAGGTGTACACTATGGTTGAATATGAATGTGTGGTATGGTGGTCATAGCCTACTGCTCCTCATCATCATATAGAGTATGCTTTTTGCCCAGTGAATACATGATATTCACAGGCTCGTTAGCCATGATTCATACTTTCCCTCAAACCTATTCATAGACAGCAGCACACAGCTGCTGCAAAGTTCAGCATTACAGCACACTGTAGCATACAGAATCCACTGACTAGTCTCCTGGTGGTGTTTCCATTGCACTTTAGGGCCTGATTCAGCGCATATGGAGGGCAGAGATTAGAGACCAAACTAACTATGACAGTCTAGGTAACAATGAGGTAACGTTGATGGGCTGGGTAAAGCAATCAGAAGATACAACACATACAGCAAAGATTATATCTGCCCATTTGATTGAGGAGAAGAGGGTGTAATTGGATCGTTAGCTGCTGCTGAGTGATCAGGTAGCAGCTGAGGATGTAATAAAAGGACGAAACATAGGAGTTCTGGTAAGAGCTTGACCTTTATTTCCTGTGTTAAATCATTTGACATATGTCAGGGTTATTAGAGGTGGTTATACACCATCACCTGGGAGGTATCCACTGAACAAAATGGCTACTGTTACTATAACCTAGAGTTATTATATTATAAAGGTTATATTATTATGGTTAACTTATAATTATGGTTAATCTATGGTTATATTATAGGTTAACCTATGGTTAACCTATAATATAACCTTTGCAGGTTATATTATAACCTAGAGTCTTATAACCAGATTATATCCCCAATATAGGCCCTGAGACTGCAAATACAATCATGTGTACAATTTTAAGCATGTGAGTAATCCCATTGCCATTAAAATTAAGAATGTCTGTGTTTATTAGGTTGTTTACTTAATGAATGATGAGAGCAGAGAGACCAAAGGCCAGTATGGTGAAGTCTACATTCCTAAAACAAAAGCATTGAGAGGAATAGCGTAAGAAATAGTACACTGCTCCAAATATCACTATCCATTTTCTATTGCAAGGCACAACCTGCAACATACTTGTCATTAGATGCTACAGATACATTGATTTAACTGACATTGTAATGTTTGTATATTTTGTTTTATAAATACAAATTTATTTTTATATTAAAAGCTACATTCTTACTTTTATCACTGAAGAAAACATGTCTTGCTTTCAGATTTTTGTAGCAATATTCTCATTTGAAAATAGGTAAAAATAAGTGCCCTTTTTATACATGCGTTTATTTCTTTATAGGTATTGGATTGTATTTAATTGATTGTACTGCATGATGTCATTATTTAGCATCACACTCTTTGCTAACTGAATGTGAAGAAATAAAATGTGATCAGTGGATATCACTCAATGTCATTAATTGGATCATTTTTCTCAACATTCCTTTCCCCACATCTAACCTCTAGAATTAATATCAGTTTGGACTTATTAAAAAAAACTCAAAGAAAGCTAGCTATCAGTGCCCAATTCAGAAGTACTTCAGAGAGCAATCCAAGGAGTTACATGAACTACAAAAATGACACAAATCCTTTCCAATCTACCCCCAAGTCAGAGTCTTTTCTCTTGTATTGTAATGTAAAAAGGTTCAACATCTGCCCTCCTTTCAGGAAGACCTAAAATTTACAAAGTACCTTAACAGTAAAACTGGCATCACATAACATTTTCTGACTTGCAGATCTACTTTTTCTACCATACACTGCAGAAAACAAACAAAAACAAAAAATAGCATTCAATTAAAAATGAAACAAGCGGTGACTTCCACAGTTTTCCAGTATGTACAAATTTGCTATCATTTTCATAAGGTAGAGTAAACTGATGTTAAATAATGGTCCATTACTAACTGATATTTTTTTTTTTTACAGACTATGGGATTGATCTTGTTATCAGTGCAGTCAATGTCAAAATTCCTATCATCATCAGTTTGAACAGGTTTAGAACCTTTCAGAGGTCCTGTATCCTAAACTGAAGACCCCAACAGGAAAAGGAAGCATCTTTCTAAATACTTTTATTGGACTTAAAATTCAATGAGAGGTATACACCTGAAGAACAAATCAGCAGGCCTTTTCAATATTTGTCACTTTCTTGTATTCTCCTGTATTTATTTATTTTAGTATAAGATGTACACTAAACTTTGTACGCATGTTTGGGAGGAGCTTGAGCTATGGAAGACAGAGAAGCTGAATGGAGCTGGTATACTGGAGCCTGAGAATTTGCCTGAATATAGAACACTCCATAGCAGTTGGTCGACATGCTTCAATGCCCTGTTCCCTTCTTTTGGGATGATCTCTTCTGGAATGCTACAGTAGTGAAATGGTTAATGATTCAAAAGTTACCAGTCAAAATGCTTTTGTGATTAACATGTGATGTACACAGAAGTACATGAGACAAGCATATCTCCATTTCCTCATAGGTACTATTGCAGCAGTGGGTTCATGGAAGATTCATGGATCAATGCTCAAAAAGAGACCACAGAGTGCAGTATTTCAGTTACCTACGGTATTGCGAATGTCATACTATTGGGAGGCACCACCACATTGTGATGCAAACATAAAGAAACTGCGGTCCCTTACACTCTCTGTTTTATTCATCCCTAGTGATAGTGTACTACTGGTTTTAAAGGTATTGGGCCAAATCCTGTGGTTCTTATTCAGTTTTAATCAGATAAATAGAAACTCTGACTCAATGGGAACAAAAATGATCCATGATCTATAACTGAAGTAGATCAGATCATTAATAAGGTGCAATTAATGCAAAAATTAAAATTAAAAATAAAAATTAAAAAATTTCAAACCCAGTAAAAACTGGATGTTTAACATGAAAACAATAACATGTGAGGAGTCTGAAACCATCTGGTATCCCAGGTGTGGCTATGAATTTTCAAATTAACCTGGAAGAGCTGTTATCTGCATTGATGTTGAAGTCATACAGGACAGTAGGTCTGCTGGCTCCAACATTTAGATGAGAAATATCTCTATCAACTCAGCTTGAAAGCCAGTGGAGTAGAAGGTGCCTGTACAACACAACTATTCCTAATTTAAACTTAATCTGGACTTCTAACATGAGAAGGGCAAATTAATCCAGATTTGGTGTAGAACACAGTTTACATATTAAATCAATTGTGTCTCTTCTCTGACCCTCTCTTGGCTCTGGCGGAATCAAAGAAAAATCTGGAGATTTTAGGCTAATAAAAACCCTACTCCATCATCCAGCCAGGTTTTAGTTATACCAGTAAATGTATTTATACAAAATAAATACCTGATAAAGGGAAAGCCTCTAGGAAAAGTTAATCAAGGGTTGAGACTGGATTTATAATAACTTGTATTACTGCCTGATTTCAACAAGCTTTATCTGTGTGTGTGTGCGTGTGTGTGTGTGTGCATGCGTGCAGTGTGTGCGTGTGTATCTATATAGACACCAATGTGCTACATTGTGTCTCTGAATAGTTAAATTTTAAGTTATTGCATATGTATAGTCAGAAATGTATGTATCACATCACATACTCCCTTTGTATGCATGTTGAACTGTAAAACATTAAATTATATGGGAAGTATGCCAACTCTGAGTGGCATGGAAACCCTGGAGATTGGTGAATAATATATAAAACCATTTCTTTGTTAGCAGCACGTGTCCTGGCTTACTGAGTCTTGTGCTGATATCTCACTTTTAGGAACTTACTATGTCAGTCAAACTTAAAAATCCTTCCCAAACTTTCTCCCACTGTTTTGCAAAAGAACAATCTGACAAAACCTCAACTTCCAAGATTGAAACAAGACCTCTTCTTACATCTCTTCAGGGGGAATCAAAGCCTGTGTGGCATGCAAGAAACGCAATATGCAAATCATGCCAAAATGTTTTTAAACATAGAAATACAGATAAGTAAATGGAGCCTGCTGTATAACCCAATAACTTGACTTCAAGCCCAATGTAACCATTGGATATTTTTACTTTAGGCAACCGGGGATTTTGTGCACATCACAGCGGTGAAGTACTCAACACATGTAGGGAGATGTAGACTGCATTGTTCTCTTGTAATTATTAGTAACTGTCCACACTGCCTTCAGAGTTTCTAGTATGTGGGCAGCAATTCCACAGAAAGGGCTTCTGGTTTTAGAAGAGACATTGCTGATGTAAGGAACTGGTTAATCATTCCCAATACCATTTGGATTGATTAAATATCTGTTAAAACAGAATGTAAAGAAGAAAGGCACCCCAGCATATAGAGATCACCATTAAACACTGATGTGATAATTAATTAATTATGATAACAATAAGATGACAAAGAAGTTACCAAATATGTGTTGTGTACATAAACAATTATGAATTCATAGGTTTAATCAAAACAGCTTTAAGTACTGAGATATAGAGATATATTTATGAGACATTGATCCTTTGGAAAGAAGGCAGGTAAGAGAAGTTGTCAGAGAACACTTTTCTATAATAAGAAAGAAGATTTGAAGAAAAACAACAACAGGAGAAAGCTACCTTGGAGGAATTGTTGGAATAATGTCATGATGGAAGAGGATAAACAACTTTACCAAAACAACTTTAAATGTCATGATTGAGGGAAATGAGAAAACTATAGACTAATTGGCAAAGGTAGGTAAGAACTGGGACATGCTATATTAATATTATAAATGGAGAGATCTATTTGTTGATGTGAAATGTAGGATTACCTCTTTATACAAGGCAGCCAGAAAGGCAGTGCCCTTCTGATAAGCTGGACAACCTGTGGCAGCAGTAAGGCTCAGGTTAAGAGGGGCTTCACAGGGATGCATATATTACTGTGAATGTTAGCTGTATTCCTCACTCCCCCAGCCATCCACATACAGAGAGTATAACAGCCAGCTGAAACCCAGGCTCTCTCCCGTTTGGTGAAAAGGGAAAGGAGAGAAGAAAGAAAAACTTCATCCCACTGCCAGCCAGGAACAAGAGAATAAAGTGATTCCAGTTAAAGACCAATGTATGGATTCCCACACTGTCTGACTATAAGAAAGTCCTATTGAATTTAAGAGGGATGAAACCCAGAGGGTGCTATAGAAATATTACAGAATTCCAAAAGTCTATATATTTAACAGAGAATGGATATCTTTTAATAATTTGGAGGTTTTAACCATTCTGTAGAACAGTGGTTCTCAACCTTTCCAGACTACTGTACCCCTTCCAAGAGTCTGATTTGTCTTATCTCCAAGTTTCACCTCACTTAAAAATTACTTGCTTATAAAATCAGACATAAAAATACAAAAGTGTCACAGGGTACTAGAAGTGAAATATCGCTTACATTCTCATTTTTACCTTATAGTTATAAAATATATTCATTAGAATACAAATTCAAATTTGAATACTTACATTTCAGTATATAGAGCAGTATTAATAAGTCATTGTCTGTATGAAATTTTAGTTTGTACCAACTTTGCTAGTGTTTTTATGTAGCCTGCTGTAAAATGAGGCAAATATCTAGAGGGGTTGATGTATCCCAGGAAGACCCCTGTATACTTCCAGGAGTGTGCGTACCCCTAGTTGAGAACTACTACCATAGAATTCTATAACAGGGATATAATTATCTGACTTTTGCACTGCCCACTAAATTATGGTGACCAGACAGCAAATGTGAAAAATCAGGACAGGGAATTGGGGGTGGGGAGAAAGGATAATAGGAGCCTATATAGAAAAAGACTCAAAAATCGGGACTGTCCCTACAAAATCTGGTCACCCTACACTAAATCTCACTGTTGGGATGTTGTCTCAGCCTAAAATTTCCTTTTCTAAATTTCATCCCATGACCTTTTCCATGTGGTCCCTCGTGGATCCCAGGGACCACTGCTGACAGGAGAAGTCTCTCTTAGCCTGGCTGTATTGCTACAGACAGCACTAAGAGAGGTGCCGGGGGGAGGGCAGTGCATAGCTGACATGGAGACACACAGGGTTGCTCTACAGATGGCCCTAGAATCCCACAGATCGCTGGGGAGCCAGCAGGTTTAAGGATATGTGCTGAAACCTTATCTCTGGCTCTATTGGGATGGTGTGGGACAATCTGCACAAAAGAATCCCCGGGTCATTTGGATGTAGAGAGCTTCCTGTGACTCACATAGTTTAACTTCTCCATAGTTGGTGTTTACACTGGCATAAGTGACAAGAGAATCAGACCTCAAATTTTACCCTTTGGAATAACACAAAGGGCATGGCAGGCAAGATGGTAGCCTATAGCCACTAGGATAAAACAGTGACCATCACAGAATTGGGCTAACCAAATGAAATCTCAGCAAAGAAACACAATCATTGCATTTTTGGAAAAACACTGGAAATGAAGAACAGGAATTGCAGAAGTGACAAAGAGTCCTGTGGCACCTTAAAGACTAACTAAAGTATTAGAGCATAATCTTTCGTGGGCTAATACCCACTTCGTCGGATGCAAGCAGTGGAAGTGCCACTACAGATGGCCCTAGAAGTGCCACTTCCACTGCTTGCATCCGACGAAGTGGGTATTAGCCCATGAAAGCTTATGCTCTAATACTTTAGTTAGTCTTTAAGGTGCCACAGGACTCTTTGTCACTTCTGCAATTCCAGACTAACACGGCTACCTCTCTGATTCTTGAGGAGTGAATGAGCTCAGGCTCACAGACAGAAATTCTGATCCCCAGGGCCATGCCATTCCAGAGGGAGCAGGGTCCAAGGTAGGAGTGATGAATCCGTCACTTCCTGGACCACCCACTCCGGCCTGGAGGGCCCCCCAAAGCACGGGGCCCAGAGTGGTCTCACACGCCTAGCTGCCCTGTGGCCTGATTGGACAATTTAAAAGGGCTCAGGGCAGTGAAGTCTGAATGAGCTAAAAAAATGGAGGAAAAGGAGGTGGAGGACAAAAGGGAAGTTTTCTCAAAGATAAATTAAGGTACAAATAAAGACAATGGGTTCTATTCACCCAGTAATAAATATACCAGCAGTTAAAGGAGGCCAATTAGGATGAACAAGGATGTGCAGAATGATCAAGAGAGACACATGTGAGGTATATAATATCAGATACAGAAGGGAATGGAAAGATTACAGAATGAAGCTGAGAGTGTAAAAATGATAAGAAAAGAAGAGGTGGAGAATGAAGGGAAGATTGCTCATGATGATAAAGATAAATAAAAATCCATTTTTCAAGTACATATAGTCCAAGAGGTCAGGGAAGGAGACAGAAGATCCTCTAAGAGATGGCATGGGTAATTCATTGGCAACAGAGGTAGACACTGATAACAAAAATTGAATGCTTCCCTTACTGTTCACAAAGTAGTTTGGTGGCAACACAGCAGAAACGGACATATTGTCCATTTCTCAAGGGAAGAAAATGACACAATGAAAGAAATTAAGATCACTGTATATTGTGATTGTCTAGAAGCTGATAACACTATGAGAAAGACAGTGGTGCATAAAAAAGAAAGCTTTCTTAGGATTGTTTAAAAGGCTTTTTTGGAAAGGGAAACTCAAATGAAGGTATAGGGCCAAATTCTGAACGCTTATGTGCATGGACAGTTCCCACTGAATGAAGGGGAACTACTTAAAGAATGCATCTAAGGGAAGAAATTAGCTCATAATGGGAAGCAATTAAAATTAGCCACTACCAAGCCTTTTGGAAAAATCAGTGTTACCAATGGCCTGGAGAAAGATAAACATGAGTGGCTATTATATACTTAAGCGTAGACCTACGAAACTTCCAGAAACTACAGACAAGCAAATTTGCCCTTAGCAAACACTGAAAGTAAGAGATGGGTGAAGAAGGATCAAATCATACCTAATGTTTTCAAGTAGTTACATTATTCTTAATGGGATTACTCACAAAGAAAGGCAAGCAGGGTTTAGTTAGCACTGTTCACTTATTTATTAAAAATATTCAAAACTAACATCTTCCTTCATCTTCAAAGAAATAAAACATTTCAAAAGAAAAGCTTGGAAATTTCTAAAACAAAAAGCCTTCATATCATAAATTAAAGAGCTAAATTAAAATAATATGATTCTTACTGTATCATTAACAAACCTAAGCACCTAAAGGACATAAATAAATCCTACACTAAACACCTAGTATAGTAATTCACACCATCTGAGAATCTGGCCCTTTTAAAATTAATATACACATTGGCTCAGTAAGATACAACTGTCTTAACTCTGCCCTATTCTGTATCAATAATTTCATAGCCCCACAATAGAAATCCCGTTTGAAAAAGAAATTTTAAAATCATGTGTATAGTTATTAGTGACACAGATAGACCAGTCTCCTATAGTAATCCACATACATTCACAATTTTACTATTTTGTAAATTAGCAATAGTATACACTTCCATTATTAATCAATATATTAAATATTATAAGCAAAATTAAGCAATTTTAACCATGTGATTAATATATTAATTGACATTTCATACTTAAGAGTATCCCTTAGAAGAATATATTTAGATACTGGTTTAAAAATAGCAAAAATACTTTATAAAAAAAGCCCTATAGTCCATGGGCCAGAGTTAAGGTTGTAATGTTATCATAAAATATGAATTTCTTTATACTTGAGAACATATTTTATTATGTGCAGATTGTAAAATGTATTATGTCCTTAACTATTTACTTTATTTTAGATTTGTAATTGATCTGATAAATAAGTCCTGAAGCAACCTTAAATGATTTTTAAATATATTTTTTTATTTTCAAAATATGAAAATGCACAGTCTCCAGTCTTTCAAGGTGCTGTAGTTCAGTGGAACTATGCATATATGTAAAGTTAAGTATATGCTTGAATGTTTTTTTTCTCTCTCCCTCTCTCTCTCTCTCTCACACACACACACATCTTAATACATAATCATTACATTGCTGTAACTTTTTATGTGTGGCAGCCTTTTACATCAGATATTTGCATTAAACAAATGAAACATCCGTTTCCCCATTATTATAGCTGAATAGGATTTGGCTGTTTGCGCAGTATTTTTTGAGATTATATGTTCTGGAGGTACAATATCTTGGTTTAGAATAGACTAGATATCTAGCGAGCGAGAGAGAGATGGGTCATGCTGTGTTTATTATATGCAATGATTATTTTTTCTGTGTTTGAACATTATGCTTATTACTATATATATTATATACCTTTTAATATATAGTAATAAGACTAATATTCACTCAATTTGAAGTTAATATAATGATTAATTAAATAATCATAAGCATGCTACGAGCTAAAAGTCTATATAAATACATAAAATTGTCTTACATACAGGAGCTTATACAAAGAAAGCTATTTTCTTTCCCAACATGAAATGTAAGCACTCAAAAAAAAAAAAAAAATCTACATCTTGCAATCAAAACAAATGAAAGTTCATTTAAAATATTTTTTTTTTTTGCAAACTAGTATATGAAATGTGGCTTTTAATTATTGGTTTTGATTATTTTTGAAGATTTTTGTATTTAGATGGCATACACATTTTCAATCATGTCTTAATTACTTTTAAAAATGCTGCTCTGGCTTAGGGACAAGACAGATAACTTGTTAAGCATTTGAAATTTCTGAGCTGTTTTCTCAGTTCTGGCAGTCAATACCCAAGTCCAGATTGTAACCTCCTTTCTGCCTCCAAAGCCTGCCTTGGCTGCGTGTCCAGTGAGGGATTATGGATTTATCAAGGAAGGTAAGTGTGACTACAAGCATTGGCTCACCATCTGCTCCCCAGCAGAGTTTGGGCCAACCTGCATAGCCTGCAGCAAGACCAGGGCACTGTTCTCAATCCAGCCCTCTCCAACCTGGCTCAAGAAACACATCACATTCAGTCAGATGATTAGGTCTAAGTAGTCCATATGTAACAGAATATTTTTCCTAAATACCAAAATGAAAACAAAATGAATGCCATTTTTTTATTCTCCTTACTCGATACATCAAATTTTACACAAATAAATACTCTCTTAAGGTTTATGCAAATTATAGAAAAATAAAACTATGCATTATTTAGCAGTTCTCCCATTTCAAGATCTAACAGACTTTATTCACAGCATGTTTTTCCCTAGTTTATGTTGGCCTTCTTTTCTGATTCTATTTTTTAATTCATCTTTTTAAATTATTCCTTTTTAAATCATTATCTTATGTCTTCATAGATTTTCATGTATTAATCTATTATTAATTTTTTACTATATTCAACTTAATCTTAAATTGTTTAAATCTCTGTTAAATTTAAACACTGGTACATGGACAGCTTTTAGAAATACTCTGTTCTTTTACATGTGGAGCATTTGGATTTGTAGCTCATAACATTATTCAAAAACTTCTTATCAGATATGTTCTTTTCTATTAGAGGTACCTTAAAGAGCATAACCAGGCACCACATGGGAAAGCCACCAGCGCTATATGAAAAACAAAAACAAATTGTTGGTAAAGATTTTGTCTTGTTGAATAAAAAAATCTATATCGTACATTAAAATCTTGACATCTGTTTGGTGAATGTAAAACTAGATTAACGCTATTTCCCATATTTATTCAATTTTCTTTATGTTGATTCAGGTCAAGATTTTTATCTTCATGCACAACTCCAAAGAAGGCAGTTGTAACTAGCTTTTTTGCTTTCTGCAGCTCAGCAGTGAACATGAAAATAAGCTGAATAAACATCTTGCCCTTTTTAGTTAAACTGTTGTCTTCCCAACTGCTGAAGGCACACAGAAAACAATCTAAAATTGTATAACCCATAATACAGTATATTAAATTACAACAGTGGTCAGTAATGGAAACTTATTCCCAGATATGAATTATTTACAGCCCATTTAAGTAATCCATATTCAGGTGTGGCAATGAAAAAAAAGTGCAACATAAATCTTTAATGTTGACCGGTTGAGAGAGCAGAGCTGAGGATTACAGACATTTTAAAGGGGAAAAAAAACCCTAAACGAATTGATATAGCCTGTTCAGTGGCTTACTGCACCAGCGTGCTAATAAATTGACGGATGGCATGTCAGAGTATGAGTTGAAATCCTAGTATTTCTAACTAGGGTGGGATCTAATATCAGTGTACCAAAATAAAAAGTTTCTGGACCTTGATGTCACAGGACACACTCTGTGCCTCATTTAGTACATCCTGCAGGAGCTTGGCATATTGTATTGCAACACAAAAATCCTCACTTTCTCTTTTAACCCCATAACTGCATTAGTAATTTTCCAAAGCCATTCTTCAGTGTGTTGTAACATGAGGAAGGATTATTTAAATACAAGCTTTTATTTTACTTTCTCAGTGTAGTTTTAAAGTATCTTATAGTATTACCATCCAAATCTACCATAAATCCACACGATTATAGTCTAGATTTCTCAGTGAGAAACACAGTGCATGCATCATAAAACAAGGTGCGGAAAATATAAATTATGGGAAATTCTGTTGGACAGTTGGTTTTTGTTTGCTTGCTTTTTGTTCTGTTTTGTTGCTGCTGTTGTTTCCCCTCAAATCATGTAGATTATAAGCTACTTCAAAATGAGGATGATGGTGGGGAAAAAGCTCTTATTAACAATTCCTTTTGTTTCCTGGAACAGTACCTATATTAATTCATCTTACAAAGATCATTGCTCAAGAACTAAATTTTGCATACATTAGAAAGCAGAATTAGCATTGCACTGTGTACAACATTCCATGCTAACTTCTCTCCAAGCAACCATTAAAGGTCATGTTTTGACGACTGAATGGCATGTCGGCACCTTGGTTCCCTAGAGAGGCATTCCCCAGGTACAGGCAAAAGGTTATTAAATTACCTTCCAAGCAACACTATCTCCTCGGATGAAAATAATTACAGGCTTTTAGAGGCATCAGAATGCTTTCTATTTTTTTAAATAAGATGAAGATGCAGTACCTAATGACCATTTTTGTGTGTGAGTCATAGAGCCTGTCAGCAGTGACAGGACAAATGAGCATAATGGCATAGCTTAAAGGGGAAAGGTTCATTTTAAATAGTGACAAATAATATTTAAATGGCATTGTTGGAGACCCATCATGCTTGTAAAATGTAGTTTGTATCTCTTCTTCATCCTTTAATTTCATCACTGTCAAACGGTATTAGCTGTTAACATGCAACATCAGGTGCAGATATAATTTTTAACTATTAAATGTGCCCATAACCAAACACAATGCATCTTGATTGTTCATATATTTTGTGGTAGAATAAATAATGTATTTGATAATTCACAATTTGCTCTGCTAAATTGTTTTGCCATATAATGGAGGTCTTTACTAAAAGACATTGGGAGGAGGGGAAAGGTTTAAAATGTGATACCTCAAATGGATTTCTTGTTGCCAACATGCTAAAATGGAAATTACTTTCTTTTTAGACTAATGTAATTCACAGGTTTGAAGCGCCAAGGGCAAGACTGTCAAACATAGTAATTTGGTCAAAACAGTCATGGGCAAACCAATACAGTGGCATATATATATATAGTGTATATGTCAGTTAAGGGGGGCTGACATTAAACTTATTCATCCTTACAAAGGCACTTGTTCCTACCAGAATATGTCTGAATTTGAATTGTCCCCACGACATCAGACATTGCTTAGGGCATGAGCAGAAAATGTCTACTTTAAAATATTTAGTAACAATCATTAAATAAAACACTGCAGCACAAGAATTCTCCAACACAAAAGCAATTATATAACTTGAAAAAAGTTAATCAAAAATCAATCCTATACCTGCTAAAAATGACATAAATGAATGCCAACTCACAACCTTACAGGAAATAAAACCATGACTGTGTGAATGCAATTAGGTAGAAAATTACAAGTTTTGGAACTCAAACTTTCATAAAGAGGCTTCTAATTTTTAAATATTTTTGCACAGCTTCATCACATTTATTGCTATTTTATTTTCAGATCACTTAAGCCAAAAATGTAGACAGTTTAGGTACCTTTGAGTTGTTAAAAGTTATAGCCAATTTTCTGAAAAATTATACCAGCTAAAAACACAACATTAAATATTTACCCTGTTGGATGTTAAAAAACGCTTACAATGACAAATGTTCACATATTGACTATTCAAAATGGCCTTCACTTTGAAATTGTGAAATGGAAAGGATTGCAGATGTACAAGAATAAATATAAAAACAAATGAGTTGACTTGAAGTGTTGCCGGCTTTCATAAACATGCTACTGCAATAACATGTGACATTAATATTTAATTACAAAAGCACTGCTGCAAAATCTTTGAAATTAATGTTTTGCAAAATTAACATTCAGTGCACAGAAGCAAAGTCGTTCCAGGCGCGACTGTGATTAACAATGCCATTCACTTTACATATTATATTAATATATTATTCAAGCTAAGAATTAACACCTCCTAATTTAAATAAGGTGCTACATATCATGATGAGCTAAAATGCTTTTTCTTAAAATGGTCCATCTGATTTTAAGCAATCTGTGTTTATCATTTAATATTTTGTTACTGAATACTGTTCTCTTGCACTTTAATTTCAGGATGAAGAGATCTCATTAAACTGGTGCCTTCCGATTCCAGGATTACTAAACCAGTTGAGCCATGTTTTGTTTATTTTTGCTAGTACACCTGGCATTACTACTCTTTTCCATTCTATTCAAGTTCTCAATCCACACCCATTTCTGTGATCTCTGAATGCCTACTAAAGGGTTAAACATTTATTTTTCTTAAGGAATTATGGGACAAATCTTCAACCAATGTAAATGAGTATAGTTCCCTTAAAATCCATGGAGCTAAACTGATTTATGCCAGCAGACGATCTAGCCCATTTTGTCAATATGACTTTTAATTGTATTTTTGGGAAAGGAGTAATTTCTATAGCATTGATTTTGTGGTGTGGTTTTCAACTAGTAACATGTTTCTGCTGATATATCTATTCTTGTGTTGCAGGCCATAGTATTCCCCCTTTAAGGGAGGAAAAGACAGATCGAGGGCTCAGGGGAAGTGGCTGGTTTAGCACTCCAAGTACTTAGTAGAAAGTCCTCTCTGCCTTCCAGCTCTTGTATTGAATTCCTGTGGAGAACTGTAACTTCTGTTGGGGCACCACTGCTAAACAATCAGGCCTGGAGGACTGTAAACAGGTTAACATATTCTATAGCAGGTCAGGCAAATCAGTTATCTTGGTTTGAGGAAAATATTGATGAGACAGATGGGTACATCACTTCAGTTTAACTGCACAGAACTTCATTTTCCATCTTTCACATACTGTAATTGTTTGGTTCTCTTCTTTTTAAATCAGTGAAGTAATACATAACCATCCTTAAAGATGTTGGCAGATTTTTAAGCGATCAAAATCCCATGATCACTTTTTAGTATCAATACTTATGAACTGGTTAGCTATAGTTTCACTCCAGCCTTCAGTTAATTCTAGAGGGTAGCAACACAATATCAAGAATCTCTCATCCTTTCTATTCAGCCAACAGTGGTGTGTAACACCTCATGAATTGAGAACTCAGTAATTAAAGTTATGTCTGTTTAGCTATTAAATCTCTCCAGCTGTTTGGTTAAAACTTGCAATCATCAACAATTTCCTGTTGAAAACTATTTTACCAAATCAGTTATGGGGATTTGATTCCTCAGTTTATATGTTCTTAGTGTTGAACATGGAGCAAAGATCCTTTTCTGTATTTTTATATGTGAATACCTTCATAGATATAAATAGTCTAGGTCAGCGTCAAGGTCAGTAAGCAGGAAATCCTCCAATCGCTCTGCCACCCTTATGCAGGCAAAAAATATAATTTATGTTATTAGGAGTTTTGTCTACATAAGAACTGTGTAACAAATGCAAGATTCAGATCTAAATGAGAGAAGGCGACAGAATTGTACATGACAGTTAGTTATAGATTCAGTCTTTGCTCACATCATCAGTGATGATGCCCGCCTGATGCTTTTTGGTATCTTAGACTATATCTGTGCAAGGGTCTAAGCAGAGAAAAAAGCCACAGAATCTATACTGAATAGGTGAATCATCGGCTCTAAATGTTTTTGGCCCCAGTCATGCCTCCCTCAAAATCCCTTGAGTAGCCTTTCAGCAGACCCTCTACAACAGGAAGCATACAAGAAGCCATTTGCAGAATGAAGCCTCAGAGTGAGGGAGAATGGTCAGCTTGCTTTTGCGCATTTACCCCTGTTGTAGGAATGGTCACACACAAATTATTCAGAGTGATAGCTTTCAAAATCAGTATGGGGGGAGGCTTGCTATCAGAATGCAAGAACATTTTTATACTGCTATCTGCAGCATCAATCTGTGCCCATTTTAAAGAATATCCACGGAAAGCCTACATTTGTCCCCTTGATTTGATATTAAATTGGAATCAGGCTCAGTTTGTGACAATGGCTTAAGGGCTGTATCCTGCATCATTTGTTTTACACAGAACTAGACTGAATGAATTGATGACAAAATATTGTCTTGATTACATGGCGTTAAACCCCCCACCCTAGACTGCAACAATACCAACAGACCTTTCCCTCTCTCTTGTGATTTCGGAGGCACCGAGGACAATTAAGGAGGAAAATACTAGAGCACACAAATTTCTACCTTAACAAAGGTCACTTTCTTGTTACATGTCCCATTATCACCTGTGACATACTAGCATTATTATTATGGGCATATCTAAACATCATATATCATCAACTTAGCTTTCCCATTAAAAACAATTTTTTTTAAGAAGCCATTTTGTTCACCAAGGGAATAATGATTCATTTTGTGTTTTCAAAACAATTTTTTTCTGAAGTCATCCTTATTTAAAAGCCTGAAAGAATTATTTTAATATTTGATCACTAAATCAGAACAAAATAACAACATGACAAAGATTTTCAGCTCAAAAACATGTGGTACCATAATTATGACTAAGAAAACTGTCTACCCCTCTAAGACCTTTCCTTCCACCAAAATTTCTAAAATAAAATACTCTATAACTCAATTGGTAGTATAGCACGTTTTAAAATTCCACATAAGGCTGCACATACGGTATCCAAGTGGATGTTTCAAAATTTCATTTTATTTGACTAAAACATGGCATTTCAAAATGAAATAGGAGAAAACAGAGAGGGCAAATGTAATAAAATGGTGACATGTTAGGACACTATCCAAAAATGTTACTAACTCTGAGTATAGTATCTGGGATACTTGAAGTATTATGGTATATAACATACTTGTCTCACTTATTATAAAATGGGGATCTGGAAATGTTATTCCAAGTAATAAATATACACATACCATAAATCCCCCCTAGTAGAATACATATTGAAGATGGGAAAGTTTGGGAAAAGCCCCTTGAATGTACTACAATACTTCTTCAAAGATCAATGTTCACAATTTTTGAAAACACCAATGAAAACACAGGAATTGAAGTCTGGGAAAAGGCTTAAAGAAAATTCTTAGGAATTACTGATCCTGCAGTATAGGTGCTAACACATTCCCACTCACCAATGAGAGTTCTGCCAACATGAGCATACAGGATCAGATCTAACCAAAACAGTTGTCTCATCTCCTGCCCCCAGATGTACAAAGCCCAAATGTTACTTAAGAATGTACTGGACTGTGCACTTGACTTTTAGGCAGCTGGTGAAAATAATCTTTGGAGAGGCCGAGAAGGGGCATACCCATGGATGGGCCATGGCCCACGCAATTAACACCAAGTCCCACTCAAATCTGAGCACCAGGCACAGTGCTTAAAGTGAGAGGAGTGGCAGGGTGTGGCCCTGGTAAAAAAATTAAGATTGAACCAGGTCATTGAGGGGTGCAGTCCTTTTTAGTAAAGCTACTGCTGCCTCATACCACTTCTCTAGGATCTGCTTCCCCATCAACACAGGCTACAATTCTGCCCCACTCCAGCCAGTTCCTGATACTGCCACCCCATTGGCTGATTGGTTAGGAACTGAGAGCTCATAGGCACCCACGGGAAAAAATAGTGGGTGCTCGCAGCCATCGGCTACAGCTGTTTGGTGCTGCCCTCTATCAACTGATCAGCAGCTTGGGGAGGGGCTTGGAGGAGACCAGAGAGCAGCGAGTGGGTGGGAGCCTCAGGGAGGGGATGAAGCCGGGATGGGAAGAGACAAAGCAAGGGTGGGGTGCTGGGGAAGGGGCCAAGTGGGACAGGTAGAGGCAGAGTGAGAGCGCAGCCTGGGGAAGGGTAGAGTGGGGGTGGGATCTCAGGACAGAGTGGGGGTGGAGCACCCCATGGGAAAAAGTAAAACTCAGCGCCTATGTGAGAGCCAGTCAGGTTTCGGCCAGTCCCACATCTGCCAGCAGTGGATGGGGCCAAGGCACACCTTTGACAGTGGAGATGAAGTTATCAGAGCTGGCTGGCATGGGACTGAGCCAGAGCCTGTGGCTACTTCTACTTTTGAGCTACCCATACTAGCTCTGCTTGAACTAGCACATTAAAAATAGCAATTCAGTCAGGGTAGCCAGGCTGGTGACTTGGGCTACCTCCCCAGATATGTAATAGCCTGTATTGTCTGAATACATACTTGGGTGGCTAGCCTGTGCTGTCACATGTGCTAACCTGGCTACACTTGTAATGCTCTAGGTCTGTTTCAGCTAGCTTAGGTATGACTCTAAGAGCTGGGAATCTCACCTCTCAGCCCAAGTGTAGTCATGGCCTTTATAAATGCAGAGTGGAGCAGAACCCAGGACTGGAAGCAGAAGCCCAGACTACATCACAATACCAGTCAATGACCCAACCATCTTGCCATCACTCACACTGGGGAGGGGCTCTGTCCCATGCCACCCAGCTCGGGTTACTGCATTCTTATTGGCTCAAAGATCCCCCAGCCAATCTGAGTGTAGCCAGCCTCTTCCCCACCTCTGTCAATGGGAAAGCAGTAACCAGAGCTCGGTGGCATAACAGCAGAGCCCTTTCCCTGATGAGATGATGGAGGAGTGGACGGGTCAAATTTGAACAATCTTGTGACCTGGTACTCGGGGTTCTGATGTTCCCAATCTCTGCATCTCCCATGGACGTAGATGGGGAGGAGCCCAAGAGTGGAAGCAGGAGCCTCTATGTGAGGGTTGCAGCATGACTCAAATCTGACTCAGTCACCCCTCCATCAGGTTCGCAGAGATGGAATGCTGTTCTGGTTACTGCCTCCCAGCTGGGGGCAGTGTACATTGGCCCGAGCTGCTGACCAGCACCTGATCGGCTCTCAACTTCCAAACAATCAGCCAATGGCAACGTAGTAACTGGAACTGGATGGTGTGGGATGGACTCAGAGCTTGTGTGTATGGGAGAGCAGAGCAGAGCAGAGAGAAGCAGTATGAGTCAGCAGCAGATTTACTTAAAGGCTGCATCCCTCAGCAATCTAATGCAAAGAGTTTTTTTCTGGAGCGGCAACTTCCTGTCACAGCCCCTCACTGAAAGTACTGTGCCTGGTGCTCTGACTGGAAAGGGCCTGTCTGCTAATTCCCATACCTGTGGCTATGTCCCTGAGGCATTGAAAGAATGGGGGAAGAGGCGATTGAAATCCTTCTAACCATAATAACCAACTGCCTAGGCTTCTAATTATTATCTTCTCAAAAACCCTTTATTAAAGAAACTCATGTAGTGTGCTCTCCATGTGGATCAACATGACAGTCTGCATATGCAGCACAGGAATATTTCCTTTTGTATTTTCTGGTTAATCATCAGGAGTCAAATTTGGTTTGGTAAACCTTAGGCGTTGCAGAAACAGAACAGCTTAACCTGCTTCATGCTCAAAACAATAAAGAAGCGAGCCAAGATTTCTTGAGAAATATGGCTCCTTAAGAACTGCTTGTCCATCATTTGGCCCACTAGATATCAGCTTCATAACAGATGTACTGAGCTGGAAGGATTGTGCCCAGAATGTCCAGTGTAGGCTGCAGATGTGCTTTAATATCGTGGGTGCATCTCACTTATCTCAGACTCTGCACAAATTTTCCCTCTTATAATAGCCTCTTCTTCTGTGCCCATCCATCTTGTACAGGCCCTTGATGGAAATGGTCAGCAGTCCACTAGCCTGATGGCCAAACAGCCAACCTCGGTAGCTGTTTCCCAGTTTTTATCTTTTCTGCCCCCAGAAGTACAAAGCCCAATTTCACTGCAGCAGCTACGGGGGAGAGAAACAGGCACATGAGGGGTGGAGAACATAAAGGAAGCACCTCTGCTCTTTCTCTATAGGAAATTAAGCTCCAGTCCATTTCAAATATGAAGAGAGAAGTCAACGACTCTGAGAGAGAAAGAAAGAATATTTTTTCTACATTTCTGATACAAACCCTCTAGTAAGGTCATTGCTTGAACTAAAGACACTATAATCACACATATCCAACACTGATTCATTATCAGATGCTCTCCATTTATTTGTTTAGTGTCCAGACAAACCTGAGTCCAGGAATGATATGTATATGCAGCACAGGAAGATGGTAATGTCTATTGACTTCAGTGGAAATTGCATCTGCTTATAAGAGGACTGAATCAGGATTTGCATATATAACATGTGGTATAATTTGTGATTAATATTATTAATCATTGCAAACAGAGGGTAGCCATTTATGGTTTGTTTTGTGGAAGAGGAGAAACAGAAATTGGGCTTTAGGTGTTAATTAGTAATATTATTGTCCTTTTATGCTGAAACTGAGCATTGCCTTCAAGCAGTGCTATTTTGTTGAACTGTTCCCTATTAGCATAGAAGCAACAGTAGAGGCAATGTCAGAAACTTCATATGTGCCTTAATAGTTGATGTTGAAGAAACTTATGTGTATTTGTGGTACCCCTAGCAGCCTCTCCAGCTATTAATTTTCATGTTTATAGTTTAACCTTCTACATTGTGGTAAACTTGTTGCTCAAAGTAGTGAGCTTCAATCTGGAGATGTCATGGAGACTCAAAACACCACTAAGTATGCAAATTGCAATTACATATTTGTATTGGCAAAGAAGTGAAATTCCTGACTAATATACTGTGTAACCATATAGTATACAGGATAAAGTGCCCAATAAAAAAGGGAGAACAGGATTACACCATGGTAGATGTCACTGGTAAAACTCCTTTGCAGTGAATGGAATTGCACTGATTTTACACCAGTGTCCAATAATGGATTTGGCCCAGTGTATCAAAAAATTGTAATCAATACATTCACTTTATATACCTAAATGTACTGGACCTTAAAATTTACAACTAAAAAGAACATAAATATATTTTATCAATACGAGTGTCCAATGAAATTATGTGTTCTTTTGTAATCACTTCTGCAAGTTTAGAATGATGCACAAAATGAAAAATCTCTGCATTGTCCATACAGAATAAAGACAGTACCATGCAATCTCTGCTAGTTGCTGTGTGGTAGAGATGAAAAATCAACCAACAAAACCAAAAGAAAACCCCCCAAATACTCAGAGGGTTTCCAAGTCTTCAAAAATAAAATAGAGAACACTACAATTTGTTCAAAAATAAGCTGTCGACCTCTGTAATCTTGCACATTTTGTGACATAATATGTGATTTCTGCCTTGATCTCACAACAGTTTTCATCACTGCAAGAACTCATAGTGTGACATATTAACATCATAATTAATGCATGCCAGCACTATACTTTTCTTTCTTCCTATAGAAAACCCTTGTCCAGGCCCCCCCAAATATTTGGGATCTGTATAAAGATGTACCTTCTCAACACAACCAAGTCTCTTCTATAGGCCCAAAATATTTTAACGTATTAGAACAGTCCGTTTATAGTGTTTTACCACATTCTATTTTTCAACTGAAATTAAGTCTAAGCCACAAATGTCAAACCCAAACACAAACCCAGATTTGAAGTTCTACAAAACCCAAGGAAATTCAGCTCTGGCTTTCCAATCAAGGCCAACCTTACATACAATTTGATAAACTAGAGAAGATAAAAAGTAAAGATGTTGATTTCCTGTTTAGACAGTTTCAAGGCTCTCTTACTAAGGTCGCATCAACAATAGTACAATTTACAATATTAAATTTTTACAGGAAAAGAGATGCAATTCAATCTCTGTTGTGTTTGCTAAGTTTTAGTCTTGGACTGCTGATTAATCACAAATTATAATATAAAACTAATATATGATTCATCTTTTTTAAAGTGTGTGATTCTTGAATCTTAATATTCACACTCAAGTCCCATGGACTAGTTTGGAGTGTGCATGAGAACAGCAGGAGCCAGGGCTCTGTGTATATTCTCTCCCTTCCTGACATACTGTTAGCTCATGCAGCAAACTGTTCAGCAGATTTGGGCTTGATTTAGCCCCCTAACAAAATAAGCCATTTTAAAGGAACAGCAAGTTGACCCCACAGAGTTCTTCCCCAAGCCATTGTTGAGCAATCCTGCCCAAAATAGTACGGTAGCTCTGGTAAATGTCATGTAGTTGACTTGGCACCGTTCCTTGTCCTTTTTTATTTACATATTAGTGTATTTCACACTCATCACAGTAATATCTGAGTTACTCCCAACTGCAGTAAGAAGATGAGGAAGGATTTAGCCCTTTCACAGCCTGTGTTTTCCGTTGGGATTTTTTGCCAGAGGAAGTCTGTGTGTTGTAGACGAAATAAAAAGCAGTTCAGGAAAAAAAAAGAACCCCTGACCCTTCACCATTCAAATCTGAACTTTCTATTAAGGTTCTGAAATGTTCAGATTGGAAGTGTTTCCTTTCCATCCCAGGGGGAGATATAGAGGGCATTTGGCACCCTCTTATTGTTCTCTGATCTGGTAGTAGGGCTCTTATGGGGGAGATCTGGTGGCATACTACTTCAGTCTAGTTCCCATGCCTCCTCTTTTGGGACAATCAAGTAGCTGCTTCCATCACACCCTGACATACATTCCCAGAAGTCTTCAAGAGTTTTCCAGGCAGCCTACTCCCCTTAATCCATTTGGGTTTGCCTGCCCTTTTCAGACACTGCCAGCTGGCATGCCATTAGGCCTTCACCTATTTTATTTTGTGGGGGCAATCAGATACGTGTTTGTCCCTTGAAGAGAAAATTAGATGTTGGATGAGGAGAAGATGGTAGTGGGTCACAGGGCCTCTTTTCCAATAAGCCCTACCACCACCATTCCTCAGAACATTACAAATTACAAAGGAAGTTTAACCTTGACATAATAGGATCCAGAGGAAAACACAAATTTCCCTCATGCTACTAACATGCATTTACAAGGATATTTTTAACATTTTCATCCATAAGAAATCTGTAAAATTATTAATGCCAATAATGAGTTTAACATTTCAAAAAATCACTGTAATGTCTATGTATGGTTACAGTGACAGACTAATAATGCTTTATATGTGAAAAAGCATAGATGATCATCCTCAGCTGCTTTAAATAAACAAGAAAAATCCATTTACAATATCCACTCCACTCCCAAATTATATTAAGAAAGAGTTAAAATATCAAATAAAATTATAAAGGCACTGATGATATTTTTTTATAACAGAGCTATTGCTAGTAAGCTGTATTTCAGAGAAACACTGCACATTTTGATGACTGTCAAAATTTACATAACTTACTCTACATGAATTAAGTATGAGGTATAAAATGCAACTTTGGCTAAATAAACCCACAGCAATTGTAAAGCAGTATTTCAGGCATTGCTAGAATAATAGAAGACCAAACCACCAACCAAAAAATGAATGTTGTGCGGGGTGAGCTCCCCAACATTTAGTTACTGTGTGGAAATAAATTGATAGAAGATAATCTTTAGAAAGACAGCTCACAGTTCTGCAGTTGCTATAGTACTTTTTATTTTTATTTTTAATTTGGTGTCTACGATCACAACTCTGACATATTAGGGTAATGAGCTGGGTCCGGGAATTACAAGAAAGCACATAAATACTAGAATTTCTTTAAAACATTAAGTGTTAAGAGAAACAAATTCCAGTCTTTTAACATCTGTCCTACGGATTCTTACCATTTATCTGCTGATCAAAAATTCAAATGGTGCCAAAAAAAATCATGAAGTCAAAAGGACTTGGTGGGGGGATCTTTGTTTCTCTCTAAAAGCCTAAAAGTTATACTCAACTGCAGCACAAAGAGTAAAGAGGTTGTTATTCATATTAACTACATTTACATTCCTATCGCAACATCCAGAGAGCTAATAGTGGGGTTATTAACATAACAAACGTAAATGTTCTATATAAATAATACTGTTTCAGGCCAGCAACCGCTCATCTGACAGCATTTAGGCACAGGCTCAACATCTGTTTATGAACACTTTGCCTAATGATATCATCAGATATCATTAAGTGCGGCAGAATACAGCACAGAGGCAGGTGCAGCTGCCTTCAGTACCCATCACAGAGGAAGAAAAGAGCTGCATTCCCGATCCGAAAACCCATCATTAGGACAATTTTCTTCGACAAACCAGCCCTGTGATTTCAATCTGTATATCACCTGTAATTGTAGTTTTTAGCAAGAAGCTGATTCTATACATTTAGCGACGAATCACGTTGATGGCCTGAATACTGGAAACACATTTGTGGTACCAGCTGCGGCAGCTTTTTTTAGAGCCTGTGTTAACAAAATACTGCTAACAAGGCAATGCTTGGAGTGCAGCTTTGTTTCTCTTTCTTGTTCATAGTGTTTAGATGTGCATAATTATGGAGATTAGCAATTGATTGCTTCTCAATAATAATTGATTATTGGTCACTGAACCTTCTCCATAGCACTTCACTGGAGGTGAGGGCAGGTGATAACTGCATTCTTATCAGTTCTAGAAAATATAAGGGAAGGGTCCAAGAGAACCATCGATTTGTACATCAGTTTCCATGATAAATAGACCAAAGGGATAATAGAATATCCCAAAGCCTCGTTTGCCCGGAGGCGAATTGTAGAGATCATAGAAAGCCTGCAGAATTCTCTCTGTGGACTACGTAAGAAACATACATCATTTTTATATATGTCAGTTGGTCTTTGATTTGAAAATATTTCTACCCATTTAATTTATCTTTTTCAGACAGTTTTCTTAAATTGTACAATTTAATGGTTATATCAAAGAATGAATATCAGTTTTGAATACCCCTTCAATTGAAACAAAGTGAGAAAATAATGCAAACCTTTCCCAGACCAGTATAGCTTGAAAGATTGTCTCTTTCACTAACAGAAGTTGGTCCAATAAAAGATATTACCTCACCTACATTGTCTATCTAAAGTAATGCAAAGTCTCTTTAGTAGACATGCAAATATTGAAGGCTCTATTGTCACAAACAGATAGTCTTAGCTTCAAAATCACTATACCCATTTTGATCTGCTTCATATCTATCAGAACTGTGGTCTGCGGTGACTGCATTGATGCAACATAACATAATGTTGGCAATATAACATGATGCTACCACTAAAATTTAAAGGATACTGCTCTTATTTTTGGGCTTAATCACACACAGTTAGTTTGGTCAGCAAATATCCAATTTAAATTTACTGGAGTGCAAGGAAGTCACTGAGACGATGTATTTATCGTGTTTATAAAATGAGAAATATCATTTCTTGTTGGCTATTTAAAAACGTATTTTGAACGGTTCAGAATGATGTTTCTAACCCTTTTATGTTAACAGGAAAATAGAATTGTAAGTCTGACATCTCATTCTATTAAGATAACGTTTTCTTTTAAATCCTGAATTTTACAAAAACATGTCTCCTCTGTGGCAGTGAACTTTATAACCTGATTCATGAAAAATGCAGCTTGTTTAAAGTTAGCTTGCTCTATTTCCACATTTTTATGCTAGATATGAAACAGATTTCACAAGCATTATTGAAAACGAAAATGCCCAAGGTACAGGGAGGGATGAGGTTTAGGCAAGAATAAATGCTTGGGATCTGAGTCAATGCTCTCCTCCTGCTCAAAGAAGGTTCTCTCACACGACTAACAGGCACAATTCTCAGGGAGCATTGTTCAGTCAAAAAGCAGACGCTTCTCTTTTGCTGCTTTCCCCAACAGCAACACACTGCTAAAATTGTGACAGGAAATACTCAAAATTAACATTACACTTAGGATCCAGTCCAGCCCAGGGATATACAGGGTTATTCTGTGCTTGTCCCCTCCCTCCTTTTACCAGCTTCTATCTACAGAGCACACAAAATAGAGAAGGAGGTTTGAGTGGAAGTAGCAACCACTTTGGGAGTCCAGGAGCTACTTTACCCCCTTTCATGATGAGATTTTGAATTCAGGTGATACTAAGTATTTTTATACTTATTTTATATAAAGGGCTGAGTTACAAAGCAGCTTTGGCCCAACCTCCCATCTGTGCCCACAGCTAGATGTAGTCATAATTTTCCCAAACACAATGACTTGCAGGTGCAAATAGTGATCTAGATAACTAACTAAGTGATCTGTGAGCACAGCCAGATAGTTAGACATAACTGTTTCCATAATTATTTACAAAGCAAAAGAAAAGGCCCGGTTTTTACAATATGTACTTGATACATTGCATAGAGTTTTTGGTGGTAAGCCCTGAAACTGGTAAGCCGGGAAGCCAGAAACTGTAAGCCAAGAAACTGTACGCCAGGAAACTGATATATTACAACGCCACACTTTTACTTCCCTTCTCCCAAATATGACATATTCATAATTGTATTTTTTTAAAAAAACTAAAAAAATGTGGGGCATTTGCACCATGATAGCTAAACTGATGTAGCTACACTGATAGATATCCTTAAGATAGACATTCTGAACCAGTGTAAACAATGGCTTGCACCTCACCACAAATTTAAACTACAGCATGTCACTTTTCACACTAGTTTAGTAAATCTATACTAGCAATTTACATGGATGCAGCTACACGGGTGCAAAAAGAGTAGAAAAGGCCTAAACAAATTTGTGGCAACCAAGTGCAGAAATTCCAAATTCCCGTCACATCCCTACCACCAAAATCTTGGGCAGGAATATATGCTTAATAATTACACTATAATATAAATCACAGACACAAACTACATTAAAAGAGTATTTTGAGGTTACAATTTAAAGCACTCAGATGTTAGGAAATGCCAGAATCAGGGTTGCCTATGCAACCTTAATCTGCTCCCTCCCCTTGTGCATATGCGTTATAATGCAGCCTCTAATTATGTGATCACATACTATTTTTCCACAGGATTCCCATCTTGTTCCTTGGATAAGGTAGACCTGCTCTGAGGATAAACCAAGGCCATGCAGAAGAGGCAGCAGCCTGACAGACCCTTGACTCATTTGTTAAAGTAGTTGGAAAGTGTGTAGTGAATGAGGCAGGTAAGAAGAAAAACGCTGGGCTCATTCAAGCTGCTCTGCAGAACTAGATTCTACCCAATTCTATCCTTATATCTTTCCCAAGCCAGTCCCAGTTCAATCCCCATCCCATAGCTCTTTTTCAGTTTTCTCTCTCCTAGTCACGGCATTTCATACTAATTCCTAGTCCCAATCTCTTTGTCCAGCTGATTCCAATGTACCCCATTTCTCCCAACTCCTTGTCCAATCTCAGTGTTTTCTCCCCAGTCAACTGGCTCCCAGTCCCCCTACCAGTTTCCTTCACCAGCTCCCAGTCTCAGTTCTGACTCCCAGTCCCAGCCTTTGAATGGATGGAGCATGCTTAGTCGCTCTGTGGGAATGATGCATGTGCAGTATGGTCAGCTCTATGAGCATAGAGAGACTTGCACATGCTCAGTGAAGATGGAATCTTTAGCTATTTTAACTATTCAAATCAAAGTAGTCTCTACTTACTATGTGCAAACTGTAATTTTTCCAAGACTTATAGTTTCAGTGAATTTGGGTGGATTTTCACAGGGACAGCAAAAAGCATATCTCTGACACAAAGGCCACACCTTGCCACATTTCACGTCCTTGCTCTAAAGCATACAGTCAATAGAGCTGTTCCAAGAAAAGTTTCAAGAATTTTTTGACAAAGGCAAAACAACATATTTTGCTGTAGTTTCATTCTCAGAAATGGATGAACTATTTTGGTTGAAATTTTCCAGAAAAGAATTCAGCCTGGGGCTGACACCTGGTGTCGAAAATACCATCCCAAATAGTTGTAGTCTGCTAAAGTTAGATCACAAGATTGGGCATAGTGGGTCAGCTCAAAAGTCCATCTAGGAAAGTATTCTGTCTTTTGACAGTGGTCAAAGCTTCAGAGGAAGTTATGAGAACAGGTTAATCTATTGAGTGATCTGTCCCCAGTTGTCCAGTCCCAGCTTCAGGAAGTCAAAGGCTTAGGGACACCCAGAGCATGGGGTTGTGTCCATGACCATCTTGGTGAATAGCCATTGATGGACCTATCTAATTCTTTTTTGAACCCAGTTATATTTGTATGAAGAATTGTACATTGTGTGTAGAAGCACTTCCTTATGTTTCTTTTAAACCTGCTACCTATTAATTTAATTGTATGATCCCTGGTTTGTGTGTTATGGGAATGGGTAAAAAACCACTTCCTTATCCAATTTCTCCACAGCTTTCACAATTTTATACATGTCTAACAAATGCTCCCTTGGTCATCTCTGTTCAAAGCCAAATAGTCCCAGTCTTTTTATTGTCTCCTCATATGAAAGCTGTTCCATACACCTAATCACTTTTTGTGGCCTTTTTCTGTACTTTTTCCAATTATAATACATCTTTTTTTGAGATAGAGCAACCAGAACTGTAGGCATCATTCAAGGTGTGGGCATACCATAGATTTGTCTAGTGGTATTATGATAATTTCTGCCTTGTTTTCTATCCTTTTCCTAATGGTTCCATACTTCGTTAGCTTTTGTGAGTCTTACTGCATATTGAGCAGATGTTCTCAGAGTACAATCCATGATGACTCCAAGATTTCTTAACTGGCAACAACTAATTTAGACCCCATCATTTTATAAGTATAGTTAGGATGTCTTCCAAGGTGCATTACTTTGCATTTATCAACACTGAATTTAATCTGCCATTTTGTTGTTCAGTCACCCAGTTTTGTGAGATCCCTTTGCAACTCTTTGAAGTCTGCTTTGGACTTCTCTATCTTGAATAATTTTGTATCACCTGAAAACTTTAACACCAGACTGTTTATCCCTTTTTTCAGATCATTTATGAATATGTTAAATAGCACTAGTCCCAGTTCAGATCTTTGGGGGACCCGACTATGTTTCTCTCTCCACTGTAAACACTGACTACCCTTTGTGTCCTAGCTTTTAAGCAGTTACTAACCCCTTTTGTTCCACAGTGCCTTACTTTGCTTAAGAGTCATGTTGATTCTCCACCAAAATATCATGTTCATCTATGTATCTGGTAATTCTGTTTTTACTACAGTTTCAAGCAATTTGCCTGGTAATGAAGTTAGGTTTAGTGGCCCATAATTGCCAGGATTGACTTTGGAGCCTTTTTAAAAAAAATTGGCATCACATGAGGTATCCATCAGTCATTTGGTACAGAAGCTGATTTAAGTGATAGGTTACATCCCACAATTCTGCAATTTCATATTTGAGTTCTGTCAGAACCCCTAGGTGAATACTGTCTGGTCCTGGTTTATTGTATTTAATTTATCAATTTATTCTAAACCCTCCTGTAGTCACATCTCAGACTGGGACAGTTCCTCAGATCTGTCACCGAAAAAGAATGGCTCAGGTGTGGCAATCTCCCTCACATCCTCTGCGGTGAAGACAGATGCAAAGAATTCATTTAGCTTTGCCACAATGGCTCTGTCATCCTTGAGTGCCTTTTAGCACTTTGATCATCCGACTGATTCTTCTGCAGGTTTCCTGCTTCAGATGTACTTAAAAAAAATTGCTTCTCGTTTTTGTGTCTTTTGCTAGCTGCTCTTCAGATTTCTTTTGGCCTGCCTAATTACACTTTTACAGTTAAGTTGCCAGACTTTATGCTTCTTTTGATTTTCCTCAGTAGAATTTGATTTCCAATTTTTAAAGGATGACTTTTTGTCTTTAACCATATTTGTTATTCTCTTTAGCCATAGTGGCCCTCTTAGTGGTGTTTTTTAAATTTGAGGTATACATACAGTCTAAGCCTCTCTGATGGTGTTTGTAAAAAGTTTCCATGCAATTTGAAGGCCTTTCACTCTTGTGGCTGATCCTTTTAATGTTCATTTAACTAGCCGCCTCGTTTTTGTATAGTTCCATTTTTGAAGTTAAATGGTACAATGGTGGATTTCTTTAGTATCCCACCCACCCAAATGTTAAAGTTAATTACATTATGCTCACTATTACCAATCAGTTTAGCTATATTCTCCTCTTGGATGAGATCCTGTACACCAGTTAGGACTAAATCAAGAATTGCCTCCCCCCCTTGTGGGTTCCAGGACTAGCAGATCCAAGAATAGATCATTAAGAGTGTCTCTACATCGTGTTTTGAGGTAACAGCTTCCTTTTTCTCCTCCTCTACAATTTCTCTATTTCCCTTCTTTCCTTTTCCTTTCTTCCTGTTAACTTACCTCCTTTGTCCATTTCCCTTGCCTTACCTGTACCCTATAACAAAGATAAATAAAACCTCAAAACTTGTAGCTAATATGACTGTTCTCTTTCATTTTCTTTTATGTGTATTTCATTTCCCATTCCCTTTGCCGGCCTACCTCCCCAACCCTTCCACTGAAGACTGTATGTAACCTCTTCAGGGCAGAGAATGACTCTGATCTCTGCCTGTGTGTTTATGAAGTGCCTAGTATATCCTGGCTGTTATAATCATATAAACAAATACATAGTAATAACAATCATTTGATTTGTATTTGCTGCATGTATTGTATATGAAAGTATTAGCTATGTGCTCTGGTTTCGTGACAAGACCTCTCTCCCCTACCCTTGGCTAATTTAGCTATGATAGCTATTGAGACAGTAGGAGAGTAGTATCATTTGGTCAATTTACCTTTTTTAATTGATAGCTTTCAGTATGTTGTTCTAAGAGAGTCCATTTAAAAACATTACTTGCCATTTGCAACATTTACCACCTGCTCCTCATGCTTTGCTCACATGCTGTACAAGGTAGCTCTGAGTGTAATGGATCACAGCAAAAGCAAAACACTTCAGTTATGGATGTTTGCAGTATTAATCATAGTTTCTGGTCCTATGTTTAGTTCTAATTCTATAAAGTTTTAACAGCAGATTGAAAAAAATATAGTCAAATTGTGTTAAGCAATCAGATCACTTATCTTTACTTGGTGAAATCAAAAGTTTAACTTCATCCTCTTCTGGTCTCAAAATTAAATGTCAAAACATATTATATAGTATTGAATATTGCATTGTACATAAATACTTGTGTACTCTATCTGATGTGTATTTATGCCGTATAAATGTTATATAGTTTGAGAGAGAGAGAGTGTGTCTATTATGTGGCTACCTAAAGTAGCCTAATATAATACAGGCTTTTATAGAATCTTGAGTTTTAGATATGATTCCAGAAATGGTAAATAAACAGTGACTTTTATTGAAGATCATTTTCAAGTCTCAAATTGGCCCAGGTCAGTGACACAGCACTATTTTATGGCCACCATCTTGTTTTATAGAATCTCAGCTTCTTTCACTAAAATAAAACAAATAGTTTCTAGCCATTATGGTTGTGAAGAAAACTTTGAAAATAAGAAACATGCATCAACCAATGGTGCAATATCTAGAGAGACCTTGAAACAATAGTTCTGTGAGGTGCCAAGTGCTCCACTCCTCTTCATATCTAGTGATGGGCAACTTAGATGCCCAGTGATGATTATTTAAATGTCAAAATTATTAACTATTTCTCTGCTATCATAGCAATTAAGAAAGGAGATGGATTATCTACTGTGTAAAATCTGCTATGAGTAGCATCTCGCTTTGATGACATGAGTGAGTGGTTTATGGGAGATAACACTATTTCTTTCTATTGGGGCCCAGAAGAACATCCAAGTCCTACTGACCTGTCAGTGCCCTCATCTCTGTATTGACCAGTGAGAACCAGGTCTACACTGGAGGTAGCTGTTGGGCAGCTTCCTCCCTGGCTCTTCCTCTGCTGCAAGCTTTCTGCAGACTCAAGTAGACCTAATCCTGTCAGTTACACTCAGTTCACATTGTAAAGCTTTTCTTCACAACCATGAAGGCTAGAAACAGATGATGACACCATCACATGACTCTGGGAGCTGATGCCCTAGACATGTACCTATTGTGCATATGGCTCATCTGAACCTCACAGCGTGAGCCAAGTCTGAGGAGGCCAGAAGAGCACATGTGATCATATTTTGAATATCTGCATTGTCTGTTGCAAGTGGTGCCATCTCATTTTGCCAGAAGGTGAAGCTAGGTGCCTGGCCCTGTTTGAGCCTGGACACTATTGAAAACAATAGCCTGAATATAAATAGAAATGGGTCCAAACCAAAAACTTGAATCCAAATAGTTTGAAATGTGGCTGTACTTTACATCTGCACTTCAATCTGGATTTGAATCTTTCACACTGAATCCTTCCCTGTTTGTAACCATATATACCATGTATTATTACGATACAATTACTCTTAGAACCCTCAGGGCAATCGAACAGTAGCAGACTCAACAAGATACTGCACAGAGCCACAGAACAATGATCAAGCTAATTTTTTAAAAGGAATTGTAATTTTTAAGCACAACATTGCTTAATATGTACCTAGACTGGCTATTCTGTTAGATGAACAAGGATAGAGAAGTTAGGTGAAGATAAGCAATTTAAAATACATTCAGATAGTAAGTGATAGAAATTGGTGTTAAATGAAAATCTGAATACTCATATGAAGTTCCTCTGGGATTTTTTTTTGTAAAAAAGTATTATTTTAACAAGTAATATATTTTCAGCACACATTCTCAATAGGAATGTGACTTAATACTGTATAGTTGGCTTTTTACCAAATTCCGCTGGAGCAACTTCCTTGCCATCTGAGCAGTTTTTTGCTAAATGCCACTGAAGTGGCTTCACTTCAAAACAACTCTGGAGAAGGTTTTGTTTGGTTTTGTGTTTTGTTTTTAACATGGCACTGCAGTGACTGAGTTTAAGGCATCACTGCCTGAAAATCTCACCAATGGGATGTCACACTAATGAATTACTGTGGACAGACAATAGCAAATTCATGAACTATAAGTTTTTTGTACAAGGCAGCGGTTTGATTCAAGCTGATATCTATGTAATATTGTAAGTTACTCAAAAACAACAAACTGCCATATGTCACGCAGCCCTGTCTATACTGTTTGGAAACCAGTTAATAGCTTCTGATTTACTGCTTGATACATATACGGAGAAGGAGGAGTTTGTAACCACACTGTTTCCTTCTCCTTACCTTGAGAAATACATGGATTAGATTACTGCAACATGATTTATTTGGGATGCCCTGGAAATTTATTTGTGGATTTTAACTATTGTACAACATGGCAACACAAATGCTAGGGTTTTTGCGTGTGAGATTCTGTGACATCTGAATTTTGTATGTTTCTATAAACATGTACAAAGCTCATGCATTTAGTCAGTTTGAGAACTGAAATCAGTCTACATCCAAATTTAACATATTAACAGAATACTAAGGGTCTTATTTATAATCACACTTAGATATGAAATTTAAACTACATCCTTAATCCACATTTTTACAAGGTAGCACAGAACATACGTTATATGAAATCCCCCACTGCCTGGAGACTCCTGCAAACCCTGTTGCAAGAAGAACAGAGGGTGTTAATCATGGTAGTGCAGCTTTTATTAAGGATTTTTAGTGTTTTGTTGGTCTGATATTAATTTTAACATTATTTCAGTTCTTATTTTATGTGATGGAAAGGACACACATCAGTTAAATAGTTAAAACAATAATTATTAAATTATTATGAAAATGCTCTGAGAGTTGTAAAAGGGTGACCATAAAAATAATCAAAACAGAGGAGAAAAAAGTATTAGGTATAATTTTCAGAAACTCGTGATTTGTCAAGAAAGAAGTATTTCTATTTTTTTTTTTTGTGGGACATTAAGAAACAATCTTATTTGCAACTTTTTAATGAGCAAACTATACAGACACAATATTCCAATCTTATAAGCAGATACAAATGAGTTTGTAAAATTTGATGGGAAGATATCTAAGGTTTCCATTTCTAGTGAACATGTGTAAGCCATTTACTAGTGTACAGCTTTATAAAACAGCATAAGATGGAAGTATCTGAACACTTAGGCTGTCACCTTGAAACAAACTGTCACACATTTTTCTTCACACATTTGAAACCCAACTTATCAACCTTAACAAGTGTTGTTATCAAAAGAATTTTGGTGCCTTTGTTCTTTCCCTTTTGCAAGTAAATTACACTTTTAGGATTTATTAAGACAAGAAACAATTTTTGAATAGCAGGTCAAAACTCTCTATGGAAAAATTCTCATTACTTTCTAGCCTGAAGCAGTATTTACCACTCCAACTTATCCATCTTTCCCTGTTTTTTTATATATCTGTATTTCCAGAATCTTGTTTCTGTGCCTAATGCTATAACACTGCAGCAGTTTGTTCAAAGCAACACTCTTATTTTTGCTCTTAGCCAGTGCTATACAAACCCTGATCAATTATTGAAGTGTAAGCCCTGAAGTAACACAGCCATTACTGCAGCAGGCAGATAAAAATGGAACACTTTTAGCTTCAGTATATTTACTTTAGAGTTTCAGCAAACAAACTAACAAGTTAAACTACCTTGTCTTTCACTTTGTTTGATGTACTAATATTTCCTGCATGTTCAAAAGTCTCTCTTTTAAAACAAAGTTACTGAAAATGTTATGGCTGCTTGTTTGTGGGAATACCTAGCTTCAACATTTGCATGAAACAGCCTTGAGATATAGAAAGGACAGCATTAAAGTAGCACAGATCTAATACGGAAGCTGCTATCTGTGGTGCCATAAGAACCACAGTTTTTTGGGGTTTTTTTATGAGCTGGTTGGTATTTTAAGTTCGCCAAACTGCAGAGCCTGCATATGGTAATGACATTAAAAATGATGTTGATCTGCATCTAAAACAACAAACAACATCACTAAGGAAAGTATTCATTAAAGACAAAAAAAATCAAATTAGAGGTGCTGGAAAATTCTCATGAAAATCAACCGCTAATCACTTGTGGACTTTTCTCTCTCTCTCCATAGCTTGCTCCTTTATTCACAAAGGAATGCCCAAGATGTTGTAATTTTTTGTTAAAATGCTTTCTTATTTAATTATACAGAGTCTATCTGATAGAGACGCCAGTTCAAGACTACAACTATTCATCTTCTGATGGTACTGCATGTGCATCTGCAGACGAGATATAATGTTTTCCAGTTTAAATGTCTGTTCTGGGTTTTAAGGACTAAATGATAGTGAAGATGACTGGAAATGTTCCAGATCTTCCCATATATACTGCATAGCAGAAACAAAAATTAGTACTTGTACTACAGAACTAATAGTGTTTGACATTTGCATTTATCACTTATGTATGAAGAGTGGGAAGAAAGTGCCCCAGGAAGTCTGGGTGAAACTATACGAATTCCGTTTAAGAAATGGATGTTTAAAAAAGGTTGTATAATTGGGATTACTCCTCAGCTGCTTTTTCTAAGGTCCAAGAGGAAATCAAGCTGCATAACTTGTAAGCATAGGTGAAAAAATTATGAAAATGATCTCATGAATACCTGTGTCATCATATCCCACTTGAAGGTATTTGATAACTGAGTGAACTATACACAAATAAAAAAAGCCACATGAACTTGAATGTTTTCATAAGTTTGGACAGATCATCTGAAAACAAAAATGTATTTATGCAAAGATTTGGGGTTTTTTGCTCAAATTCTCCAGGAGCCACATTTGGCACCATTTGTATTGGCGAGCATTTACTCACACAAATGTTTGACTTTCCTGGAGCTACTTGTGTGAGTAAGCAATCACCTACACAAGTCCAGGTTGCACAGTCTAGTTCTAAATTTCTGCATTAGCTTATTAGTATAAAATATAAAATACCATACTGCGATATAAAACACCTAAAGATTTTCTGAAATAAGATTGCTAAATACAAATTCACATGTAAATCTGCTGCTGTGAAATGTTATTATAGCATGATCAAGACAATAGGAACATCTACCCTTTTTGCTGGCTGTAACTATTGGAGATAACTAACAATATCAAATTATTACGACTTCTTTTTTCTTCTTTACCCTTCACTTATTTCAGTATCTTTTATTTTAAAAAGCAGAAACTGTAATGCATGTAAACAAATCCTTTATCTACCATTTCTTTCTGAGTAGTGCCTATTAGCCTGATAACATATTCAAGGTATGCCTCAAATACTTGGAAGCAGAAACCTTTTCATTTGAACATTAGATTCATCGAAAGTGAGGTAGCCAATTTGTTGATGCAAGCGTCTGTGCTATTATTTTTAGAGCTTTCTGGCAGACAGCTCATGAAAGGTGGTTTGTATAAACCAGCAATATAATTTGAAAAAAAGTGCAAAAAGGGAATCTATAGTGATGTATGCTTGTGTGAAGCTGCTCTTTATTTAAACACTGCACTGGATGGTAGAAATAGGCTGACTTTGAATTTATGAGGTGTTAAGCTATGTCTCATAATGATTAACATTAGAATCACAATTTAAACCTGAGGTCAGATTCCAGAAACTATATTAACCCCTTTGCCATCAGCAAATCTGGACTCCCACCGTTATTACGGTTGGTGATATTTACCACTGCTGCCACAAACTTGAGGCCTGATCCTGAGAAACCTATTCAAGCAAAACTCACTGAATTCACTGCCAGTTGTACCCAAGTAAAGAATGTGGGATCAGGCCCTTAAACCTTCCTGCCCTTATTCTTATGCATCCAGTATCATTACTGCAGTTTTCTTTAAAAAATGTAGTTTTTCAATTGGAGCATTGTATATTTACCTACAGGGCTACACAAATAACTCCTTTGCACAACACTTATGATGTAATACAACCTAAACTACAGAAAAACTTTGAGGGAATTTAGCTTAGAGTTTCCAACTTTTGATAGAGTTGCATGAAATATCTACTTTTCCAATTTATTCAGGTGAACAGACCCTTAACATGTGAACAGTCTCTGTTATTTGCTCAGTAATGGTAATAACAAAAATAATAATGCTTAGCCCACCTGAAATACTTTTCATGTTCGGAGCACTTCACAAACACTGGGTCTGAATCAATGCATAGTATGCACCAAGAGGAAGTCTGCTTGAAGGGCACTGTAGCACTGAAGGAAAACAGACACCAGAGGAGTCTCGGAAACTGAGCGCTGCTGGCTGGAGGTGGATTGTGTGGGGCTAGGACACTGAGGATACCATATTTCAGGGCATGCACTGAAAGCCTCCTCCAGCAGGGCTCCTATGGAGCTCCAGCTGCAAATGAAAGCCGTTTCCCGCAACATGGAATCCCACAGATGGCAGTAGTTCAAATAATCACGGGTGAATGGCTCTGCTAGTGCAAGGTTTTCAGTCTGAAAAAAGCACTCTTCCAGCAGAGATGAATGAAACCCATTACATAAATAGTGCTCTTCAGACTATTTATTCAGGTAAGTAAGTATAACTATCCTCCACATTCTACAGATAGAGAGACTGGAACAGAGAGTTTGAGTGACTTGGCTAAAGTCCAAAAGAAAGTCAATGTAAGAGCAGAATTAAAATTCAAGACTTTATGATTTCCATACCCATATTAACTGGCAATGAACTGTTACTTCAAAAGGAAGGTGTTTTTTAAAAAAACAAACAAACAAAAAAAAACAACCCTCCCCCCAGCTATCCTGCCAGTATGAAATAAAAATTATAGAGGGCACAGCAAAGTTTCTGGAAAGAGAAGTAAAACTGTCAATTTTCCAAGGGTAGAGAATCAGAGAGGTAGTCTTGTTAGTCTGGATTTGTCACTTTTCCAAGGGTAGACATTTAGGTATGAGCATGTAACATGAAACTAAGGGCACCCTGGCTACCAGGAGACAGGGAGGAAGAGAGGACCTAAGACAGGAAGAAATGAACATCAAAAACACTTTGGGGGCAAATTCGTATACCCTGTGTTGCCCCTCTGAAATATATGGGGTTCCCCAGGGCGAAAGTGAGACACAATTTGCCAGTTTGGGAAAGGAGATAAGGACACACACAAAAAAATGTTCACCAAAAAAACCCTCACATCTACAAATAATTAAATATTGTGGATCTTATTCTTTGGAAACACCAAAATAACGTGCGTTTCAAAAAAAAGTTTTCACCTTTTTATTTAACAGACTTTCAAAATAGCACATATGGGTTTGCTCATCGCACTTTTTTTTCTATTCTTTTTCTGCTTTAGTTTAAACTGAGGTGGTTCCACTGTTGTATTAAGGTGTTAGAGCTTAGTTGTTGGAAGGTTAAAGCCACCTGAACAGGAAATTCGTATTACACTGGTCTACAATTTTTTAGAAGTCGCCTGCTTCAGAGATAAAATGTAATATTTATTATGTATTTTGATGTGCTGAACTCAAATATGACAATTAAAACAACGGATTGGCTACTGTTTCTAAGATATTTAAGTTTTTACATTTTATGTCTATGTATATTGCGTAGATAGTAGAGTTTTAATCATAAATTGTAAACCTAGGTCTTTTCATGTGTTTATGGTTGCTTTACATGATAATATTTCACCTGTCCTGTTTATGTAACACTTTAAAAACCAGCAAAAGGGTTATATAAATAAAATGTATTATGAAACAAAAGGCAAAAAACTATTATGTACATAGTTTAGTCCTATTCAGTGTCTACTCGGCGCTTCTTGGCTTGTCTCTTGTATTCATTAAATGGAGCATCTCTTGTCACTGTCCAGCAAAAGTCTGCAAGCATTGATGGGCTCCATTTGCCCTGATAGTGTTTCTCCATTGTTGCAATGTCCTGGTGAAATCGCTCGCCGTGCTCGTCGCTCACTGCTCTGCAGCTCGGTGGAAAAAAATCTAGATGAGAGTGCAAAAAATGTATCTTTAGTGACATGCTGCAACCAAGGCTTTTGTATGCCTTGAGGAGGTTTTCCACCAACAACCTGTAGTTGTCTGCCTTGTTGTTTCCGAGAAAATGTATTGCCACTGACTGGAAGGCTTTCCACGCCGTCTTTTCCTTGCCACGCAGTGCATTGTCAAATGCATCATCTCGAAGAAGTTCACGAATCTGAGGACCAACAAAGACACCTTCCTTTATCTTAGCTTCACTTAACCTTGGAAATTTTCCATGGAGGTACTTGAAAGCTGCATGTGTTTTGTCAATGGCCTTGACAAAGTTCTTCATCAGACCCAGCTTGATGTGTAAGGGTGGTAACAAAATCTTCCTTGATTTAACAAGTGGTGGATGCTGAACACTTTTCCTCCCAGGCTCCAATGACTGTCGGAGTGGCCAGTCTTTCTTGATGTAGTGGGAATCTCTTGCACGACTATTCCATTCGCAGAGAAAACAGCAGTACTTTGTGTATCCAGCCTGCAGATCAAGCAAGAGAGCAACAACCTTCAAATCGCCACAAAGCTGCCACTGATGTTGGTCATAGTTTATGTGCCTCAAAAGTTGTTTCATGTTGCCATAGGTTTCCTTCATATGGACTGCATGACCAACTGGAATTGATCGCAAAACATTGCCATTATGCAGCAAAACAGCTTTAAGACTTGTCTTCGATGAATCAATGAACAGTCTCCACTCATCTGGATCGTGAACGATGTTGAGGGCTGCCATCACACCATCGATGTTGTTGCAGGCTACAAGATCACCTTCCATGAAGAAGAATGGGACAAGATCCTTTTGACGGTCACGGAACATGGAAACCCTAACATCACCTGCCAGGAGATTCCACTGCTGTAGTCTGGAACCCAACAGCTCTGCCTTACTCTTGGGTAGTTCCAAATCCCTGACAAGGTCATTCAGTTCAGCTTGTGTTATGAGGTGTGGTTCAGAGGAGGAGGATGGGAGAAAATGTGGGTCCTGTGACATTGATGGTTCAAGACCAGAAGTTTCATCCTCTTCCTCTTCCTTGTCTGACTCAAGTGAGAATGATTGTGGTGCATCAGGAACTGGCAGTCCTTCTCTGTGGGGTATTGAGCGTATAGCTGATGGAATATTTGGATAATGCACAGTCCACTTTTTCTTTTTTGACACACCTTTCCCAACTGGAGGCACCATGCAGAAGTAACAATTGCTGGTATGATCTTTCGGCTCTCTCCAAATCATTTGCACTGCAAAAGGCATAGATTTCCTTTTCCTATTCAACCGCTGGCGAAGATTTGTTGCACAAGTGTTGCAGCATATGTGTGGGGCCCACCTCTTGTCCTGATCTCCAATTTTGCAGCCAAAATAAAGGTGATAGGCTTTCTTAACCATAGTGGTTATACTGCGCTTTTGTGATGCAAAAGTCACTTCACCACAAACATAGCAGAAGTTATCTGCACTGTTCACACAAGTACGAGGCATCTCTGCTCACTTTGGCTAAACAGAAATGTGTCTCTTTGCAAAACACTGACAAATAAGAGAGCACGACACTGTATGATTTCTAGAGCTGATATAGGGCAATTTGTTCAGCAGAGTGATATAAGCTTCGTTATGATTGCATCATCCATGACTTCTAGGAATAACATGATGCAATTCATATCATGTATGACTCAATACCAGCTTCAGATTGCATCATTCATTGTTTTGCCTAAAAAGCAAGTACTGTCCAAACCCAGTCATAGATTTATTCATAGATCCAGTCAAAGATGTATTTTAGTCATTTCTGGTTTAAATTGAGATCCCTTCCCTTTATAACACACTTATCCTCCGCCATTCCCATGTCAAGGGTCGTATATACTGACCCAATAGCATATCTTGAAAACTAGAGCCAATCAACAATTTTAACCATCATTTTCATTCTCAGTGACCCAGAATTAGTAAAGTTTGACTACATTTATTTCAGAAGCATTTTGGCTGTAGAGCAGTGTTACAGATCCCACTTTTCATGGGCTGGTCTCACAAAACCAGAGAGACATTGAAACAGATCAGAAAAAAAAGAATTGCAAAACAGACTACCATAAAAACCAATGTAAGATACTGCCAGAAACTTATCTCCTAGATTTCTTCTAACCTGTGTTGGATACTATAAATAAAGCCACTAGAGAGAAGTCTCTGGGAATGTATTTTGTGTTTTGGAAGTCCAAAACTGATAAATAATAGTCCAAATAATATTTTATTTATTATCATCATTTAGTAATAGGATACATATTTCTTAGAGATAAAATATAATATTTTATTTAAGACTGGACTCTAGAATACTCAAAATATTTAGACTTGAACAAATGTAATTCTGCTGGAACCAGAGTGAAATGTAGGAAGATTTCAAGAAAATGTTCTGATGCAGGATTAATTTTTTTGACTGATTTTCATTTGGCTTAGGGATGTGAAAGTTAAGAATCTTTGACCAAAGACAATATAGAACTACCGAAATATACCCAGTTTTAAATTATTTGTCTATTTAACCAGACTTTGGCATGAATTAAATGATTTTCATGCACACTAGGACCACAGAGTATACCATATGCAAAATTCGATTCAGAGGCAGTTATAAAATCTCTAGGTTACACAGTAAATAGTCTCATGATCTTATGACATATGACCTACCGTAAGTATGCTGGAGAATGACTCTAATTTTGAATATTCATTATTATCATGGGTTTAAAAAAACATTTTAATGTCACAGAGAAACAAAAGCCATTTACGGGCCAAAGCCCAGTCAGTTATGTTTACCACAGATTGACGATAATACATCAAAATGTCAGAAGATCTGTATTTACTAAGTTTGATGAAGAAATTCTGACAAATACTATTTAAGATAAGTGGCATTTTCTCCTAATTGTTTTCAGATGGATGAATGAAAACCTAATGCCCTGCTACTTTGGTGAAGCACTAAATGGCTTTAAGTCTCATGTTTATACAATGTATCAGTATACACACTAAAAGGAGAATCAGGATACTGTATGAATGTATTTTAGGGATCTATATAGTTTGAATTGGGAAAAAGAAGTGCAAGAGGATGCCCCAGATAAAACAATGCATTTGCTTGTTACTGTTTATATTCTCAGTTTCCTACTCCATGTCTATCACTCTCATCATCTTGTGCCACTGTTATATTTTTAACAAATACACATGTTATATCCATGCATTTTGTTTTGAATGGAATATATCAAAATGTATCATTTAATATAGTTGGATCAAGTAATAGAGATAAAGTATTCTAGCATACGTCTTGTCTGAAATAGGTAGAAAATCAAAGTTTAAGTGTCCTAAAACACCAACAACAACAAGGAGAGTAAGACTCTGATCCTTCAAGCTGCCATGTGCAATTTGCCCTACACACATACTGAGCCCTATTGACTTCAGTAGGAGTTTTCATGGGGTAAGAGTCCACTCACAAGGAACAGGCTGCCAAACTGGACATTAGGTCCCACTCCTGCGATGAGCTCTGTGCATATGCAAGGGTCATTGCAAAATTAAGGCCTAATGGTGAAATTGTAGCTTTATCTCAAGTTCTGAATAAAGGGCAGCACACAGGAGCATACCATGGACTATACTGTGACTCAGAGTCACAATGTGGCCTCTGGTTTCCCCATTTGGCCCAGAGGTAAGTAATTTTCAGTGGCCATATTCCTGGCACAAATTATTTCCTTTACACACTTGCTCAACTGCACTTGTCAGTACATTGTGGGGAACAAAACCAAATCTTTGCCCACTTCCTGCCCATATACATTTATTATAACCCAGATTACACATCTTGACACAAATCTGGGTTTAATCCTAGAGATGAATACAACAATCTAGCCAAAATAAGGATCAACAAACATCTAAATTATATTATAATTATTTTTCAATTAACTTCAAACAAATATGTCATTGAGTTTCATGTGACTCTGCCCAGTAGAACAGAAAAATCTTGGAGAAGATAAATGTAGTGGGGTGGCTGCCCTCTCCTGTAGAAAAGGAGTTAAAACAGCCCTGCAAAGGGCTGTGGCTGGGGGTAAGCAGCTCCCAGGCTGAGTAAAGAAAAGTTTGGCTGATTGGGAGACAGGCTCAGCTGGGGGCCATGCCCCAAACAGACCCAGATGGCCATATAAAGGCCTGGGAAGCCAGGAGCTGAAGAGAGAGAGAGAGAGAGTCTCCTCTGGCTACAGAGGCAGACAGGCCTGGCTGCTGGGGAGCTTGACAGGGTACCTAGTGTGGAGCAGGGCTGGGGCAAGGCAAGAGGAGCTGGGGGAGCTCTGGCCTGGAAATCCCAGGCTGCGGGGCCTAGAGGACGACCCAACAAAGGGTACTGGGATTGCAGGGGGCAGCCCATGGCTACAGAGGCAGCAGGCCAAACCCTCCTTGCCAGTGATGAGTGACAATTATACTGCAGTCTACCCTAGTGAACTGGGGCAAGTGGTGACTGGCAGTTGCCTAGACTGAGGAAAGGTGGCGATAGAGGGTTGCGGGTTCCCCAGGGAGGGGAGACCCAGTGCTAGACTGTGGGGTTACTGCAGGGGTGCAGCACCCCAGGGAAAAGAGCACTGGGGTCCAGGGAGGGATATGGGGCCAGTGGCAAGTGGGACTAAGCCTATAGAGGGTGCTCCAGAGCTGGAAGATGAGCTAATTCCCGGACGATCAGCAGGAGGCGCAGCAGGGTGAGTCACCACAAGCTTACAATAAGGAAAAGGCAATTTATCACAAGAAAGACTGTTATCAAGATAGTTTAGCCTGACTGCAGGAGAAAGTACCAGAACTCACAAAGTTTATTAAAGAGTAAAGGCCCTTGAGTCAGGCTAAAGACTATTAAAGTAATAAACTCACAAAGTTTATTAAAGACTAAAGGCCCTTGAGTTAGACTAAAGGCCCTTGAGTCAGGCCACAAATTTCCAAATTTTTCAAGGCTTCTCCATCACTGATTTATCATGAATTTATATTTGGCACTTTCATCCTTTGGCCTTCTGATAGATCTCATGTGTCCATAAAAATAAACTACCATACAAAATACCACAATTCTGAGTGAGGCATAACAGAGGGTTACTGAAAGCCAACAATGGGTTCTATTGGCAAAGTCATAAAGAAGCTTGCCTACAGCTAAGCCTGTTAGTTGCAAGTATTATCAGTTCATTATATTAATTAAATTAGTACTGATGTTCACTCAAAACAAAAAAGACCATAACCAAAAACTAATTCACTGAGAAAAAACAGTGTAAATTATTCCCATGTTGGCCCTTAAGCCAGGTGCATAAAGGCAAGAGTAGGCGAGGCAACCAATACTTCATGAGGATCAAAGCAATGTCGAGGGAACCGCACTGAGCTGTGTCAAGTCCTCATCTTCAGTTAAATGTGAATGAAAATAGGGAAACAAGGGAGATCCACCCCCTTAAGCTGAGGAATAAACTAGCATACAGTGAGTGAGTTTCTCTTGCTTTCAGTTACCCATTTATATATTGTATGTGAAGGGTTAAAAGCTTCCTCCTAGAAGCCAAAAGCATTCCATTAGATAGCTCCCATCTGAATAGATTACCAGCTGGAACGGCGTGCAGGCTGGTGTCACTTTGGCAAGTGGTGCCTGCTCTGAAGCCTAGTGAAATCAAGAAATAGGCTCCCTTTGATTTGGTGATTATTTTGTGGCAGTTAATATTCCTCCCCATTTTCCATTCTCTTCTCCTTCCCCTCACTCCAGCGCCCAGCCACCTTTTGTCCCTTCCACTAACAGTAGTTGGTCTAATAAGAGATATTATCCCATTCACATTTTTGAACCAACACAGCTACAACAACACTACAAACAAGGTATCAAGTAACCACTTTATGATGAACCTGGATATAAGAAAAGTCCATTTAGAGTGACATATACAAATTGAAATTCTAATTATAGTGAATTGCACCTTCAGTGTAAACAAAATCAACTATAAGAAACTTACATTGTACATCAGTATGACCAAATTTACTAATTCAGTCTCATATATACTGGCAGTATTGCCACTAACCAATAATATTGAGACAATTCCTAGCTGGCATTTGTCATAGATACTCCCTCAGCTAGCTATCTGGCCCATTCACTTGGTCTCTTATTCACAACATACATGACAGACCATTTCTTTTCCCCACATTCATCTTTAATCTTTAGATTTTCAAGCACTGCAAAAATATAGCACAAGCACATATAGGGAGGAATCTTCCACCCAGCTTTCTCCGTCATATCCAATTCATTCTCTGCATTCCCTCCTTACTTCTTGGTCCTATCCATTATACATCTTCCCCTTATTGAGCTAATTACTTCATTAGACCAACCATTGCTCCAAAGTGTCAACAACTCCCACCGAAACAATTTAATTAATCCCAATTAATACCATAATGTTCTCTGATAGAATATTTACCTAAGTGACCAGGGTGCTATAGCTAGCACTCTGTCAAAAACAACTGACTATGTTAATTTCTAACTTCAGAGTCTGTTTTTCCTTCTTGGGTAAAGTAAAATCACAGCGTCTGTGACCTTAAGACTTAATTTTTGTGGCTCATAAGTTCCATGGCAATGTGCATGAACCTCCTTTGGCTCCAATCATTGACAATAAAAATATGGTGCATAGTCACTTTGCACAGGTGGAAATATGTACCTCTGATTGAAGTATAAATCACAGAAGCTCCATTTTATTGAAAGTAATAATGTTAGACTACTGAAATTAGTAAGTGGACTGAGTGTAATCTGTGCAAAGTATTTCTGACAGATGCTTTCCCTCTTTCAAGCAAATCTTTAAGCTTTCATCTGTTTTTTATGTTTCCTACCTTAATAGATACAAAGTCATTGAGAATTGGTGTAATTATTCTGCAATGACTATTTTAAACTTTTGGAAATCTGCTGAAACAAACATCTGTGTGGGTACGGACATATACACGCAGAGACGCACATACAGAATCATAGCAACTTTAAATAGAATGCACACTATAAATGCAAACAATCACATTTTATCAGTTTGTTTTGCTTCTGCACAATGAAACAAGAATGCAAAATACAGAAAATAACTGGCACTGTTGCTAGAATGTGCTGAGTTGTGTGATCATTTGGTGAGGTGGACAAATGCCTCCAAAGGACTATGTTCAGGTTCCCAAATGAATTTTATTGGTAACGTAAGGCGGGTTGGAGCATTGCAGCTCTGAAACTCTAGTTCATTAATTTTTACACCAACTGGCTCTTGCTAATTCCCAGTTACATAATAGGCAGTTAAACAAAATATATACTTTCCTTCTTAACCTATATTTCAGGATATTATAGATGTGTAATATTAACAGGGATTCTTTTTAAATAGAATTATGTATTAAGGTGTGTACTTATAGAAAATGTAATATGATCAATAGCTTTGTGTTTCTGAGGTGATGTAATTTGTCTAGACCAGACATAAGAGCAGACTTAACCAATAAGCAGAGTCTATCATCTGGTGGCAGGTGTTGCAGTATATGTGCCCTGCAGAATATTATATCTGACACCCAAACTGGACTTTTGCCTGTGTGTGTGTGTGTGTAAACACACACACACATATTTAAATAAATATGGATGACTTAGTTGGTCTTTATTAAACATTTAAGTATCTTTTAGGGCTCTGATTAATATTTTTGCATATAAAAGTGGCTACACCATGGTTTAGTGTGTTGGCTAAATAACATGAATCCCAGATATAAGCCTCATTTGCCAATAGCTGGGTGCTCTTCTTTCTTGTTCACCAAGCATATCACACATGAACTAGCATTCAAAATATATTTTTCTAATGATAGAAAAAGGTTGGCTTTATGACAAAATGATATACTGTGAATGATGCACCATGAATACTGTAGGTATACTCTATTTCAGCCACATGTAACATTAGATGACCTCATGTATTATGTCACTCAATAAAGATGTCCATGGCGAATCAAAGTAAAACAAAGTGAAAATTCTAGGAACATCATTAATCAATGTGTAGCTGTACTTGACTTCAATCAATCCTATATTAATTGGAAAATATCATGGTCTGAATCAATTATACAAAATAAGATATCACTTATCTTGTCAGATAGGCTTTCATAGGTCCATACTACACCACATATATGAAGATGAACAACAAAATGCTGTAACTATCCTAAGAGTCAAATGGAGAAGATTGAAACACTGTAGATAAAATAAATACTCTAAAAAGGTAAGGCAACATTGAAGACAATAAAGTAATAATAATTAAAACATGTTATCAAATAAAGCACTATTTATTAATAGATAAAAAACAGAAAATTGCCAATCAAAAAAGAGCAATACAAAAGGAGAAGTATTGTACAATGAAAACAGCGATAAATCTATAACAAGTGGTAGCAGATGCTGAAAAAAAGGGAATAGTAGCAGGTAAAACAGTACAATATTGCAACCTTCTTCTGTACCACTGAAGAGGTTTATGGGCCAACATCCCACAGATTTCTGTTTTACCCACTGATCAAACTGCATGACTAGTACTTTCACTACTGAAAAATTATTCTCAGATGCTGAGCCTAATATCTGAGCAGTATACTCAACAGACAATCTAACAACAAGAAAAAATGTTTTAAAAAAATGGAACAGCACATACTAAAAGCAAATGCTCCTGAACTATCTTCTGTAAATGAGGTACAAAATGCTGTTAAACAACATGCACCTGCCAAGTCAAACAGTTCAGATGGCATACCTATAAATGCACGTAGTATTGGTGGTTTCTTCCAATTAAAATAATTTCTTCAATGTTTTAATGTTATTTTCACTGCCTAGTATACATAAATAAATGTAAAGGTTATCAATCTGTGTGTGATATTATGTGTAATAATCATCTTGGTAGCTCTTTCCCAGACATAGCAAGTAAAAGAAGTATTTAAGTACTGCTGCTCATTGCAACTCAGTTTTTTTCTGTTTAATTTCTTATGTGAAACACAGTGCTTCCTAATCAACTAGAGGTAAGGAGGCAACAGCAGGTAAGATTTGTTGGTTGTCATTTATGAGAATACCTGTGAAATCGACTGTAAACAGAAGAGACAGTTTCTCTTACCAAGCTCTAACTAGATTAGGTTTTGCGTAAGTCAGGCATGAATAACCCAAGAAAAGAGAAAGACATGAACATTCATGTGCACCAATGAAAATTCAGAGATATCTGAGCCCCAGTACCAACTCATATTATTCTGAGGGTCCTGTTAGCTTTCCCAGCATGAATGCTGTAACACTTACTATAAAGAGATATACATGTTGAGTATCTGAGACATTTGGCTGGAATAAAATTGGTTAAAGCAAATTAAGGAATCTTATTAAAGTTTAAAGCAAAAAACATTTATCCAGAAAAAACAAACTATAAACCAATGTTAGCGCCTATCCTCAAGAAATACATTTCAGAACAAGGGCATTAGTAAGCAAACAACATTAGTAAGGCTAAATTAAAAAGTAAAGTTCCTCAGTGCAGGTTTAGTCCTGATATCTCCATTTGTACACAAACAACCACAGTGTTGGTGCTAGACAAATAAATACTTTAACCTTGTGTTTCTCAACCTTTCCAGACTACTGTATCCCTTTCAAGAGTCTGATTTGTCTTGTGTACCCCATGTTTCACCTCACTTAAAAACTACTTGCTAACAAAATCAGTCATAAAAATACTACGTTAGTTCTGAAAAATCGCTTACTTTTTCATTGTTACCACATATTATAAAATAAGTTGATTGGAATATAAATATTGTACTTAGATTAGAGTGTAACCGAAGCCCGAGCCCCACCATCTGGGGCTAAAGCCGAAGTCTGAGCCTCGCCACCAAGGCTGAAGCATGTAACTTAGCAATTGCCCTGCTTGCCGTGGGTGGCGCTGCACATGTGATTCCCCATAACCCATTGTGCGAACCCCCTTGGGGGTTGTGACTCCCAGGTTGATAAACACCGAGCTATGCAAAATCTAGAAGAGTTTATGTACCCCCTGGAATATATCTGTGTATTGCCAGTGATACAAGTACCCCTGGTTGAGAACCACTTACCAGTAACAAGCAATAAGACATAAGGAAGGACTATCTCTTGATTCTGCTGAAAATTGGACAGGTTTTATGACGAAGAGTGGCACAGTAAGTAGGACAGCTTTGGACTTACGGAAGACTGGAAGGAGAGGTGGTAAATTAGGGCTACCATCTCAGATAGTAGGCAAATAGGAGAAAACTGCTACTAAAAAAACAAATTTTTAAAGTGTTAAAAACTTTAAAGGGATTTCCTTTATGGTGTCCAGGGGTCACAAATACTATGCAACAATGCATTTAGCCTACGGGTAAAGATTCCCAGAGCTTTTCTAAACACAGAAGTTGTATCAGATTTATAGCTATTCCCCTATGGGAAGGGGAACAAGTTATATTAGTATAAGGCACCTTTATGGTAGTCCATATTATGAATTGTACTGGGAAAGAATATTAGGAATATCTAGTTTGGTATAAAATCATCCCTGTAACTGAAATAGCTATATCAGTATAAAATACGTGCATAGTCCAGTTTAACAGGAGTTTCTATTCAAAACAAGGTTATAAAGAACAAGAGTGATGGGGACAAACTAAACACTGGTCTGAGCAGGTTAAGTCACTTTGGCTCAGAGGCTGATTAATTGTGTTCCCCTCAATAGTCCCTTAACTATTCCCATAGCAGTAGGAAAATGTTTTTGAAGAAAATCTAAGTGGCAGGCAAACCTTCCTGATTGTCTTGGAGAGGGGAGAGGGATAGCTCAATGGTTTGAGCACTGGCCTGCTAAACCCAGGGTTGTGAGTTAATCCTTGAGGGAGCAGTCAGGGATAAGGCAGAGGGTGTTGGATGGGTCGTGGGCTCTGAAGGGGGACAATCAGGTGGTGGGAAGTGGGAGGCAGTGGATGGGGGCGGGGATCAGGCTGTTTGGGGAGGCACAGCCTTCCCTTCCTGGCCCTCAATACAATTTCACACCCCTATGTGGCCCTATCCAACCTAAACCACTCTTGCTGCAGTTTAAACCCCTTGCTTCTTTTCCAATCCTCAGAGATTTTTTTTTTTCTCCCTCCTTCTTGTAACAACCATTAATGTGCTTGAAACTTATGTCCCCTCTCAGTCTTCTCTTCTCCAGACTAAACAAACCCAATTTTTTCATTATTCCCTTGTAGGTCATGTTTTCTAGATCTATAATCATTTTTGTTGCTCTTCTCTGGAGTTCCTCCAATCCCTAAAATGTGGCGCCCAGAACTAGATACAATACTCCAGTTGATGCCTGATCAGCATAGAGTAGAGAGGAATTATTATTTCCCATGTCTTGCTTACAGCACTCCTGCTAATGCATCCCAGAATGATGTTTAATTTTTTTGGAACAGTGTTACACTGCTGACTCATATTTATCTTGCGATCCACTATGATCCTCAGATCCTTTTCCTAGGCAGTCCTTTTCCATTTTGTATGTGTGCTACTGAGCTACTTTCTAAGTGAAGTACACTGCATTTGTCCTTATTGATTTTCATCCTATTTACTTCAGACCATTTATCCAGTTTGTCCAGATCATTTTGAATTTTAACCCTACCCTCCAAAGCACTTGCAATTCTTCCCAAGTTGGTATTGTCCACAAAGTTTATGTGTACTCTCTATGTCATTACCTAAATCATTGATGAAGATATTGAGCAGAGCCAGACCTGATCCCTGAAGGACCCCACTCAATATATCCTTCCAGCAGGACTGTGAACCACTGATAATTACTCTCTGGGAATGTTTTTTCCAACTAGTTATGCACCCACCTTATAGTAGCTCCAGCTAGGTTGTATTTCCCTAGTTTGTTTATGAGAAACTCATGCGAGACAGTATCAAAAGCTTTACTAAAGTCAAGCTATACCACATCTACTGCTTCCCCGCTATCCACAAGACTCGTTTCCCTGTTAAAAAAGGCTCTTAAGTTGGTCTGACATGATTTGTTCTTGACAAATTCTTCTCCAGCCTCTCTGCATGCCACCACTCACATCTAGAATATTATTCATAAACCAGCATGCCAAGAAAACTCCCTCTTTTTTAAATCCCTCCTCAGGAATAATTTCTAGATATACTTCTTCCATCTTGAATACACATTTGTTATACAAGTTCAGAGTCTGTTTGGGTAGGTCTACACTGCAGCTGCGAGGGAGCCTCCCAACCCAGGTAGACAGATTTGTGCTAGCAGGCTCATGCCAGCACACTAAGAATAGCTATATGGATGTTGCGGCACTGGCGGAGGCTGGTAGAGTGGGGTTGAGCTCTGGTGGTTAGCCCAAGCCTCTGCCAGCACACCCATGTCCACACAGCTATTTTTAGCATGCCAACATGAGTCTCACTAATACAAGTCCAGGAGGCGGGTGTACAGAGGTGGGTTCACAGCTGAGGGAGAGGTCAAGGAATTTTACTTCAATCCCTGTATAGCACACATTAAAGCCAAGCAGGATTCCAATGCCACCGTTCGCAGAAGCATAGTGACTGCTCCCTTCCAACTTCCCTGGGGCCGTGCAGCACCTCAAAGGGAGTGCTGGGCAGGTCATGGTTCATATCATGAATGTAGTGACAAAAGTGTAATAAACCTTTTTAAAAACAACCACAAAACATGTATTTTCTTCTATGGACAGGGAGACGTAAAATATAAAGTTAAATGCTCCCAGTAATGTATGATGAGACTATTTTACTGTCAGCTTCTATGGCAATATTTAAACGTGCTGCGTAGAAGTTCACCACTAAATTACTAAGTATGATGTGCAGAAGCACACAGTAAATAAAACAACCCCATATATATTTGTAACATGAATGTAACTCCCTTGTGTTGCTGTATGGTCATTATTTAGGCAAGATGTTGCCCCTTTTTGAATTTCTTTATTGCATGCCTCTGAACTGCATTTACACAATTCTTCAGAACTGAATCTGTCCAGCTGGGGTTACTAAAATAAACTTTTGTTTCATCTTCCTTGGCTTTCCAAGCACAGCACTGTAAAACCTTTTGATACTACAAAGAAAACACTGACTCATGTGGTAGGTACAAGACTTACACCGAGAACTTCACGATTAAACTGTCTAGTGAACACAGGCATTCCATCACATAGTCCAGAGTGCTGCCCATAAAATGTAATCTCACCATTTCTATTTCTCTAGGTAAGATTAAATACATTTAAATTAAAACTGCAAGCTATTTTTGTATAAACCTGGTATTACTAATTTGTTAACTATGACAATTTCACACAGAAACCCTTTTGTTGGAAACTGAATTTCTCATGTAATAATTAGCTGTGGAATATTACCCCAAACAGGTGTCTGTAGCTTGTCAAAGTCAGAACAGGTGATTTAGAATTAGCGTATTAAAAGAACTGTGAATTAGCAAAGCAAAAACGTGTTAATTTCTTGTTCCATCTGTTAATATGAATTCACTGCCAAATATTTTACTTTGTAGAACTCTGCTGGGATTGGCAAGAACATACACTATAAAAAAAAAGTTTAAAGGCCTGAATGTTTAAAAATCATGACATACGTTACTGCAAAAATAACTTTTACATTTGAACGAGATTTTTTTCTTTTGTATCTTTTAGAACTTCATAGTGCAGAGTTCCACACAATCCAGAAAATTGAGCTAAAACCCTCTTGCAATTAAATTATAGAACTTTAAAACCAAAATCTGAATATGTTACAAGAAAATGCTTTCAAATGGCTTGATTAAAAATGAAGACTCGTGCCTTTACTTTGCCTTTACATTAGAGGCATATCCAAATGCTTTTACATTCAGGATGTGTGCATTTAAATGCTCAGTTCCTATGTCAGCCTGAAGAAAGTCTATAAAACCTGTGGACCATCTGAACTATAACGTGTACTTGGAGCAATGGATATGTCATGGGTCTCTTTTATAAGTGGTGGCACAGACTACAAACTATCCATCTTACTCATAGGCCTGAATATTTATGAGGCTATCCACAGAAATATGTATGACAGATTTATTTTTGGAAATAGTCCCCACATTCACACACTTTCCTGTTCTTTCTTTTTTAACTAGAAGTAAACATTTCCCCAGTTAACACACACAATATTTGAAACAGAACAGAATATAATCCTTATCATAGAAACCCTTGTGAGGTAACTGAAATTACTGTTTTTTTTAAAATAGCAACTATCATATTTCTCAGGCACCCTATATCCCTGTTAATATCTAAGAGGCAAGTAGCTTGTATGTCACTGTAAGGCTTTGTGTAGGACAGGAAGACAAAAAACAAACTGATTTTGCAAAAAAATAGTACCTATTTTTTAAAATTCTAAATTTTGGGAGAAGATTATCCCCCAGAATCCACTTTTGATTTTGTAGTACAGTGTCATCATCAATTACTAATAAATGTCAGATGTAAAAGTCTGACTCCTAGTGTATGTAGTGTAAGTAGTTCATGGCTGCAATGCATTGCCTAGGTAAAAGATGCACTTCTCCAGTGGTCCTGTGCTTTGAATTGCATACCTGAGAGAGTTTGTGCGGTTCTGTCCCACCATCTCAAAATGTCTCTACACTGTTCTACATAAGCTCTGCTTCTTATCAGTCACCTGGCTATTTGTATATGTTCTCCTTATTAGCAAATTCCTGAGCTGGCTGCCTGTCCTCACACACCAACTCGAGTCAGCTTTATGGGCATCTCTTCTTCTACCATCTGGTGTACTCTCCCCAACCATGTGAGAGACAAGGTATGTGAGGTAATATCTTTTATTGGAACAACTTCGGTTGGTGGAAGGGATAAGCTTTCGATCTCTTCCTCAACGCTGTGAAGCTCAAAAGTTTTACTTTCCGTCAACAGAAGTTGGTCTAATAAAAGATATTACCTCCCCTACCTTGCTTCTCCTATCCTGGAACCAATGTGTCTACAAGAAATCTCCCCAACAATGTCAATCAGTGGCCTTCAGCCCACGGCTCCTACCACCACTATGGTTATTGTCTCAGCCACCTCATACTCTTCTTTCCACAGAGCTAGAAGAATTTACCCAACCTGGGGCTGCCCACAGACTCACCACTAGTGATGCTTTCTCTGAAATTCTTCCCACAGAAAAGATTTCTGGGGCTGCCTAGAAGATACCTACTTCTGCAAGTGAGGAGGCTAGTTCATCTGAGGAAAGATGGGAGCAGAGAGGTGGATGGAAGGAGATTAAGGAAAGGGACAGAGGAGAAGGAAAATCAAAGTAAGAAAAATAAGATCCCTCATTGGGTCCATCATTTCCACGGACGGTCTCCTTCATTACTCCTCACTGCAAGGTTGCCTATGTCCTGGAGCACAGAAAACTCAGATAGGGATGGGCCATGGGTGTGACCTGTGATGTTCAGATAAGGATCCAAATTTACCTAAAGTCAAAGGTGTTTTAGAGCCAGTATTTTGTTTCCAGCCCATCTTTGGCTGGGAGGTATGCAGAAAGGTCAGGAGAGGACTGAGTATGTGTGAAAGGAAAAATGAGTGAGTGAGATAGCAGAGTGAAGTTTTGGAATGGTATAGAAACTGCTCAGGTTTCAACAGTCAACCCACTGATGTATTTCCTACCAATTATACTGTGTTTAGAATCTAATCCCTACAGCCTTTGAAACTGTTTTGAGCAAGTGCTTAGATAGAATATCATCTAGATAAGGTATGTACTAGCCAGCAACTCCTAAGCTCAGCCTCCTGACAGTTGCAATAGCTCTTCCTTATAGGATTCAGTGATTCAGCATTGTTCAACCAATTTGAAATCCACCCCCTCATCACTCTACCCTGGTGCAACTAATAAGCTTTTCTGGAGAGAGGAAATGGAAAAGTGACTAAGTGCAGTGAAACAGGTGGACACACACATTCCTTCAGCCTCGTAATACTACAGAGAACTTGTGCTGCTATTTCCAAGCAGCAGGTCTCGGTTTTGACTGAAGGAGTCTTGTGACTTTAGCAGATTTCACAGATTTTATTTTCTGTCACATTAAAAAACAAAGCAAAAAAGCCCCATAGAAGCCCATATTGCTGTTTGGCTTTAGCAGAGCTAAACCACCCATACTCCATTACTATAAGCACTTTAAATAAAGCTTAAAGATATGCAGCATATTCTTAACTACAAAGGATATGATAGGTAGTTTCTTCTCCCTAGTTTTGTACCACATCCAAGAGATTAATACTTACACGAATCATCTGTAATGATTAGCACAAGTTGAGGAAGTGAATGAGATTTTCCTGCATTGTTTATATTGTGAACTCACAAGAATATGAATAGTGGGTTATGTAAATTCAAACTGTGTTTACAGTAGCAAAGTGCAGAAAAAGGAAGGCAAGGGTTAAACTGATATTTTCAGAACTGATTCCTTTGTAACCTATTGCTTATTATTTTACTGATGAGTGATATGAGTTACAACCTATGAACTACATATGGGAAACTTTTATGAGTTTCCACATTTGAATGGAAAAATAATTATGTTGCTCACATCTTTCACATACTTAAAATTTATGCATCAGATTCTTTCTCAGAGTGTGAGCCTGGATATCTACCTTTAAGAAATGAAGTCTGCCAAACTTTTAACATTCTAGTCATAAAGATTCTGTATTTTATGCTTGATAATTCATCCTAAATGTCAGATTAGCCTTTAAAATAGAACACATCATAATGTTTAAGAAATACAATGTCATTATGCTGTTATTAGTGGTAAAACTTGTCTAATCTTGATATAGCATCACCTTTAACAAATGCTTGGGGTGGGGGGAAGAACCTAGTGAAAACATAAAACATTTTATGTTGTTTTAAAAATATACAATACATTAAAGTTTTAGTTGACTTATCTGAAAAGACATATTTTTGGCACGTAAATAAAAAAAGGCAAGAGAAGAACTTGTCAGAAGGAAAATAAAGTATGTAAATTAAATCAAAGGTAAGGCAGCTACACTTTTTGTATAAATAACTGTGTTAACAGATTTTTATGCATATTACAATATATTCAGATGCATTGCTTCTGCAAAAACAAATTCATTGCTTCTCTCCAAAGACTGGATTAAAACAATTTATTTTATAAAATTTGGATAGATAGGATAAGAAATGTAATAGCCATCTATGGAAAATAAATATAAAAATTATTCAAGCTCCATCTACTTTATATTAGTAATGAGATGCACTTCATTCAAATTCCTTTCAATTGAAACAGTGCTGAGAAAGCAAGAACATGATTCTGTAGGAAATGATTTCTAATCTTCATGATAACATACCAATATAATACAATTATTTACAATTGACTAAGAGTTAATTCCAATAGTACAACATCTTTCTTGCAAAAATGTCAGCTTTTATTGATGAAACAAACTAAGAATAAAACATTTTTACTTGTAGACTAACTATGCTGTTTTTCATTCTGTTAACCAAAACAACACTGCAATACTGTAAACAAAAAAACAACATCAAACTGGCTGTATTTGCATGATTTTATCAAGAATCATAAGCAATGGAGTGAACATGGGATTTATTTGAAGCATTAAAAATGGCTTGACAGAAAAAAATACTGTTTTTTCTACAGGACAGGTAGTGAAAATGAATCTGTCCTGCAGTCATCACTAGCTATGCCAGTTATGACAGTAATGATGTCAGAGACCATGTATATCACTGTAAAGGTAAAAACGATGAAGCTGAATACAAAACTTAATACATCTGATTTCCAATACACCATCCTTTTTGGTAAATTTGGAAGAATGACATATTAACAAATAGCTAACATTTAATCTTCCTTATGTGTGAACATTGTACATATGTGGGGTCATTTTTACTGGAGTCGGCCCATTATTTTATTGCTAGCAATCCCCTCCCCTGAGAAGTCATGATTGCACATTTCACCTAAGATATATTCTTAATATTTGTATAAAGCAAAGAGATAATGTTTAATTACTACTCTGTCACACAATCTTGTGCTAATTCTCAAAGCCTAACATTTATAAATAAGTTTAAATTGATTAAACATAACAAATGCTACTTACAACTAAACACATATTTGAACCTTTTTTACATAACATTCTATTTTGGATCCTCACGGGTTCAGTGCCCCAAGATACAGACCTCTGAACACTCTTAGAGTCATCATTCAACATTTGGCACTTGTTTCTCTCTTGTGATACACTATGTGTAATCATTTGCACCATTGCAAGGTGGGATTAAATTGCTGTGAAATCAGAATAATAGTGATTTACACCCATATGATACTGGTGCAATTGGCTAACAGTCATGCGGCAATGGAAAATCAGGGCTTTACTCTTTGTAAGGTTAATGGTGTTACTAGACGACTGTAGCTCAATATTCCTATCTTATTTTTAGTGTTTTTAGCTGTCTCTGGACATGCAGCTGTTTGAGGATGAAGAATTAATGTAACTATTTTCTTATGGCAAAGCAAGGAGAGATTACAGCAGTGTGCCAAGACACAAAAACCACAAGAAGCTGAAGTTCACAACAAAAGCAGCTGCTTCATCCAATCCATTTGGGGTTACCCCAATGAAGCCTACAACTAATATTAAAGTGCATGAACAAGAATGCCCCTATAAACAGAATATAGAAATCCTGCCTTATCTCTTCACATGGGCTAGCTCAACAAACTTGAACACAGACAATAAAAGGAAACAGGTGGTTGAAAAAAAATCTTATATCCTCCAAAACAGCTGCCCTAGAAGAAATTCAATCTAGGTATCCCCAACAAACTTCCTTTTCATCAAAGAACATTTATATGAGATGCACCGTATACCTATTTAGAACATATATTGTAATGTACATTATAGCACCAACTGGTTCTGTTTGATTGGCATAATCTTGGCACTTAGTAATATTTGTATTTTTTGAAATTGTACTTAATTTGTTTACAACAGTTGCTCACGTTCCATTTGTACAGAAGAGCCGTTGTTCCCAAAGGCTCAAGGATATTACTGTATGTCTCACATTACTGTTTTTCTCCTAGGAGCACAGCGACCATTAAAATGCCAAAAGAAACAGCAGTAATGAATGGATTGACCTCCCAAGTTCCAACAATCTGAACTATCTGAAGTTCAGGACTCAGAAATGTTTTAGCAGGTTAGAGTCTGTGAGAAAGGATATATGTAGGTGATGAATGACAGGTTACGCCACTTGGACAATGGAAAAAAATATTTTACGATACAACTATTTCTTGTCATTTTACTACACCATTATAATGTTTGGATTCCCTGAGGGGAAACTTAGAACCTATTTACAGTAGCAACTGAATCCAACTCTTTTGTAACAGCTGAGATCTTCATTGGGCACAAAGAACAACTATTCATCTTAAATGCCATAAAAGAATCTGTAAGTGTGTGGCTTCCCTCAAGAAGTTACTTGCAATGGTAATAGCAAAACAATATGGATTGCAAAACAATCACTTCCCGATAACTCGTCCTATTGCTTTCAACATTAGAATCCAGCTCTTTCCAATCATATAGTATTAGACTGAAACACAAAAAAATATTAATTACTATATGCCTTTATAAAGCATGATGAACTAAACTTTGTATAGATCTAAGGACGGATCCTGTGATGTGCTGAGACCCTCCCATTTTAAACTGTGAATGACTCTCTCTCTCTCTTTTTCTTTGTATTTACATGTTTTCTTTTTTATCTATTTAGATGTATAAATCTATATATAAGTGTAAAGAAAACATTATTATGACAATTTGATTTAATTATTGCATACTTCAGTCCAATATTCTTGGCAACTGACTGTGATATGTAATGCTGGGAAATCAGTATTTAAAATGGAAATGCTAATGCAACTGAGTATTGCTATAACATGAGTTGAGTGGGAAAGGGGTGTTTTAAGGCCAACAATGGCAGTTGGAGCATTCAGTGCCTCCAAGGGGAACTCAGAATACTGGACGCATAGTCATTAGTGTCAATTTATGTGGTCACCAATATGATCTCCTCCCATATTTCTGTGGCCTGTCATGTCTGCTGTGGTTGGCTGAAATACTTCTAGCATCTGTCATCTGAGGAAGAGCAGGATGCCAGGACTGTTTGAATGGAGGACTCTGACTCTGGAATTCTCTCCCTTCTTGCAGGCTACCAAGTTGCAGCCTTTAGGAATTGGTGACACACCTGTTTGATTTAATGTTGTATCCTGCTGGGAAGTTAATATTGGCAGAGATGGGAGGCTAGAAATCTGTTCAGATTTGTTGGACAAATTATTTGGGCATTTGCTTCAACTTTTGTTTTTCTATCACGTTGCCTGATAATGAATAATGGGGTCAATACACAGAATTCTATAACTATATACATAGGAAAATCTGTGTATTTGAATAACAAAATATAAAACTTTTTAAAAATAACTACAGATCACAGAGAGTAGCTATTAGCTGCAGTGGTTTCCTTCATGACACTAATTCCCCATTCCTTTGAATGAGGTTAAATGGTGCTGTCACAATAATCTCACAGTGACACCAGTGGAAGTTCATAAAACAATGTAACAATGTTAAGATTAAATAAATATATGTCACTGTGGTTTATTTAGAATCACATTCTATAGTTTCTATATTTGGGAATCTCAATTATAGAGAATTTATTAGTCTGACATAACCTCATTTTTATAGTTTCTTCAAAAGCTTCCACATGTAATGATATAATTCTGCACAGCAACACAAGCTATTGACTTCTCTTCAGTGTATTTATGAGTCTTCTCTATTCTGTTGAAGATATGGTGTCAGCTTACAATGTCAAAGTGATTTTGGACTGTGACAGAATGCTGGGAGCTAGCAGGTTAGCCAGCATTTTGGTCATTTAAGCATCACTCAGCTCCCCCAGAGAATAATGACTGGGGATATGCAAGATAATGAACTGATCAGGCTGGATGGGCTGATGAACCAAATTAGCCCATCAGCTGAAGGGTGTAAGTGAAAAACAGGAAGAAAGTGGAGGAGACAGGACCTGGCCAATTGAGAGATCTCAGAGAAGGGAGACCTAAGTTCTTTCCTGGCCTTGTGGGAAAGGGCTAAAGGTAGAGAAGCACTGTATGTAATTTGCTGCATGGAATTGTGTTGGTCATGGGAATGTAAATAAATCACATGAACATGCTACTTACTGGACAGATTCTGAAAGGTTCCTGAGACACTTGAGGAAAGGGATGGAGCATAACCCATTACACATTGGGGCTTGTCTGGGATCTGTCTCCCCCAGCTACAGTGATAGAGAAACTAGACAAATTAAGCCACAGTAAAGATTTGGCCACTGGATGATGCAGCAGCAGAAGGAGCTTCCAAAAGATTATGCAGTCCTTCCAACAATCACTCCAACTGGAAAGCCAATTCCTGCTGGCATGCCAGGCCGAGCAGCAGAAGAGCCTGCAGGAATTCACCAGGGCGCAAGCGTGAGTGCAGCAGCAGTTCTTGCAGAAACTGTGAGTTCCCATACAGGGAACAACAATCGCATACAGGGGGTTGGCCTGTGCAAAATGGGGCTTACAGGTGACTCTGATACTTTTCTATTTGCATTTGAAAGGGTAGTGATCGGAATTGGCTGGGACAGTGAAACGTGGACCCTCCGGTTAGCACCTTATTTAATGTGCGTGACTTAAGCTGCCTATATGACCCTGAGTGACAAACAGGCCAGTTACTATGATATTGTGAAAATGGTCAAGTCAGAACAAATGTGCTTGTCCACTGGCAAGTGGCAGCAGCAGTCTTGGACTGCTAAATGGGGGAGAGGGGGAAGGGATGTACAGCAAAGGGCATTTGCCCAAAGATTAACAATTAGCACTGCCCATTGGTTAAAACTGGATACACGGAGTGCAGGTGAAATTATGGACTTCATGATTCTGGAGCAATTTCTACAAGGCCTCCCTGAGAACACCCATGTATGAGTTAGGAGGTGTTAACTCACAGAACGGGAGGTGGCAGTTATTTTCACAGAGGAGTTTGAGGAAACTAATTTTCCCCCAAAAGGCATCTATTTAACAGATCAGAGCCAGGAAAGAAGATTAGGGAATTGGCAGGGATAAAGCCTTCAGAGAAGAAAGGGATGAGACCAGAGCAACTTCTTTGAGGAATCAGGAAATTACCCGTTATTAACCTGGGAGACTGGGACATAAAAACCGACTGCCCCTATATGCACTGTTGGCTGGCTGAATTTTGCAGTTGGGCTGACAACTTGGGGCTCTGGTGGAGAAAAATGCCAACAGTCGCTTTAAAAGAGTGTTAGAGACTGGGTTGTGGGTGGTCTTGTGTAGTGGTTAAAGTAAGAGTCCGGCCTACCGATTACAACAGAGTCCAGGGTGGGCAGAGTTCAAGAATAAGCCGAGGGTCAGTACTGAAAAGACAGAAGCTGAATGCCAGAGCCAGAGGGTAACCAAAGTCATAAGCCAGAAGCAGAGCTGAGGATCAGTATCAGAGAGACCAGGCCTGAAGCAGTACAGGAGCAGGGATGGGAGCAGGGACTAGAGCAAGCACAGCTGCAGACATGGTACACACTGAGCAGCCAGCTGCCTTTCTTGACCAGTCTGGTGGTGAAGTCCATCAGGTAGCCTGGTGCAGACCAGATGTGCTTATTGTGTTGCTCGGAGACTGATTCTTGTGCAGGTGCCAATCCCTGACAAAGAGGGAAGGAGATGAGAGAAAGTGTTCACTGGCTAGTAAAGATGTGATAAGGCCACATTCTCTCCTGCCTGGGGAGTGTATCTATGGGTAGGAAAACTCTGCCCAACGGCCAAGATACTACTAGGTTTCCAAGGAAAGTTCAGGTGGAAATGGGCTAGGGTTATGGATTGGGTGCCCCATCCGGTGGTGTTAGGGATATACTGGACATAGACATCCTCCCATGATTCACACTGAACATTCAGAGACTAGACTCTGATACAGAAGGCACAGAGAGTGGGTTGTGGAACGTATGTGGTTCTTTGAGATGTGATGCAGGCAGTTACAGTAACTGTTTCTTCTTATTCATGTAGATCTTGCTACCCTGGCATTGGAAAAAAACTATCACAAATGGATTGCTTATTGGGAGTGTACTTCCCCTTGCCTGTTACATAAGACACTGTGGAGGTATAGTCAGCAATTATGCAAATCACTGATCCCCAATGCATTCCAGAAAGGCCCGAAGCTCCAGCACATTGATATGGAGTGAGGCTTCCTGTTCCAATCACAGCCCCTGAAGCTTCAGTGGCCCCAAATGCCCATCTGAGGTGCATCAGTGACAACAGACCTGGCTGGTGAAGGCTGGGTGAAGGGAAGCATTCACCACCATGAGGAGTCCAGGACCAGTGGAAGGAGATGGGCCAATCTGTCCAAAGGGCAAAGAGATTGGGTGATTAGGGTGCGCATGTCAAATGGCTGAACTTCAGATCCAAATGCCTCCTTCTCTGGGACCTTCTCTGGTGTGTTGCAGGTGGTACTGTTGCTCCTGCTGTTGTTGACCACCATAATGGCAGCTTTGACGTCATGGGTATACACCACCAGGGAATGCTGGGTAGCCTTAGAATCCTTGGAGGAATGCAGAGTCTCGTCCATTTTGTCTGAAAAGAGCACCCAGCCAGCGAAGGGAAAATCCTCTATCACAGCAGTGTCCAATAGAAATTCAATGCTAGCCACCCTGCTAGCCAAACTTGTGGTTTTGAATTTTTCTTATTAGCCATATTATAAAAAAGCCATATGCATTAGCCACAATTCAATAACCCATTAGCCACATGTGGCTAGTGGCGAATGCATTGGACACCACTGCTTTATAGCATGCTGCACGTTGTGAACAGTGCCCAAATTCTGCAGTCAGGACACTCTTCTCATGGGCACTGCTGAGGCCAACACTCAGCATGGACAGTAACGATGTCCTAGCCACCAGGAAGCCTTTGTGGTGAATGCCTGAAATTCCACTCTGGAAGCTTCAGGCAGCTTAAGTCCAATTCACAAAGTCATATTTGGACAACAAAGCCTTCTAACTCACAATCTGTATTTTCAGGGAAGAGTAGGTGAAGATTTTTCTACTCGTCAAGACCATCCTCTTAGAATCCTTAACCTTAGGAGTGAACTTAAATTTGCTCTGCCATGCTCTGTCGTTCTGTGAAGTTATGATCTGAGAATTAGGGGCCACTGATGTGCATTGTGATCTCTCCTCTGACAGAGATCAAGAGTGTGTTCTCTGTGACCAAGGAACATCTCATGGATTCCATGAGGCCACTGGGCATATTGGAGATGTGCGAGCTAATTAGCTGAACAGGCTGTGAGGGCTCATGAACCAATTAGCCCATCAGCTAAGGGGTATAAGAAAGGGATAGGAGATGGGTTGGCTGAGCCCAGTGTGCTGAAAGACCACAAGAAAGGGAGACCTCTGTTCCTCCCTGGCCCTGTGTTGTTCATTTCGTACACAGAAATGAGTAGACGTGGGAACAGGTGGCTGAGCATATCTTGGTAGCCTGCTGAAATCTAGCCCATAATGTCAAATTAATATAATAAAGCAATTTGTATACTAGCTATATTCTGACAAGATAAAGACCAACACAAAAACTCCTTGGAATACTGAACCAAAAGTTTTTATGGCTGTTATAATGGCCCTGTTTTAATTTTATTTCATCTACCAGTGACAAGTGCACTACTCAACCACTGGACAACATTACCTCTATCTGGGAAAATATAAATTGTATCATTAAGATCAAAGTATGTGGGAGAGTACTGCCATGTATTTATATTATATATATATAATTTATATTTAATTATAATTATATAATATAATTATATAATTTTATAATTAAATATATATATATTTAATCATTAAATGTAAAGAGTGGAGTGTTTGAAATCTTTCTCTGTCCTTGGAACCCACAGGAATCTGCTGCACCAAAAAGGCAGAGAGTGCCTTACAGAACTGATGGTCACAGAGACATTCCTTATTAATTTCACACTATGCTTGGCAGAAACAGAAATCTGACAAGCATCAGCACTGTGATTGGCAGCACCATGACGGACAATGCAAGTCAAAGCAATTGGCAGCACAGCTCTGCATTCTCCCAGAGTCCAGAATTTACTTATAAGCAATGTGAAGTTATTTTCCCATCAAATACCTGCCAGCATAAGTCATCAAAGGACACCTGAGAGATTGTAAGTCACTGCCCCTGAATTGTACATCACCCTTTTATTAGTGAGGATAAAACTTAGACATTTTAGAAGGGCTTATTTGGAATAAGCCTACCAAAGTCTAACTGCTTAGAGAAAGATGTGGTGTTATTGGCTGAAAACAGCACCGGGGCCAGGAACTTTTGAGAAATAAAACCAGCTAAAACACTTATTTTATTAGGGGCCTTGGACAAATGATTTAGAGAGCAAATTTTCAAAAGTGACCTCTACTTTTTGGAGATGCAAGTACTGAGAACCTTCAAAAAAATTAGGTCTTGGTGTCTAGAGCTGGGCACCCCAATATCGAAACATACAAACTTACGTTGTGAAAATGTGGGCTTTAATGTTGGTTTCTGTTTCTCCAAGTGTAAAAGAAGATAGAAATCTTTAAACCTCACAGCAGCCATCTGAGGTAGAATCAGTTAATGTTTCTAATTGCACTTTGAGATGAAAAGCATTATATTAGTCTATGACTGTTTTAAATTATTTCATTTGGCAGAGGCTCTCTCCGTTGTGCCCTACCTCAACATATCCCTATTTCACCAGTTTCTTTCCCTTCCCCTCACCCAGCTAGATCCTTTGCCTTTTACAGTTAAACCTTCTCCCTAATTTTCCTTACTTGATCCTCAGCTACGTTTCCTACCTCTCTCTTAGGGTATGGCTACACTAGCCGCCGAATCAGCGGGTAGCACTCGATGTATCAGGGATCGATTTATCGCATCTTATCTAGACGTGATAAATCGATCCCCGAATCAACATCTGTACTCCACCTCTGCAGGAAGAGTAAGCGGAGTCGGTGGGGGAGTGGCCCTGATTGACCCACCACCGTGGGGACGGCCAGGTAAGTCGAACCAAGATAGTTCAACTTCAGCTGTGCGAATAGTGGAGCTGAAGTTGCGTATCTTAGTTCAAAACCCTGCCACACCAGTGTAGCCGAGCCCTTAGACACATATTCAGCTCTCTCTCAGCTCATAGGGAAATGCCCAGAGGGTTCAAAAACCAGCTCTGCTCAGACCGTGTGACAAATATTTTAATATAGAAACAGAGAGGGATCCTTTGGGAGTGAGCGAAAAGGAGACACATACTTATTTGAACCAGTCCCAACCTTTGGAAGAAAGGTCATACTAGTTTTTCCTCTTGTTGATACTGATTTATCCCTAACAATTGACACTTCTTTCTTGCCTGCAATTAAAGATACACCATAGCCATTAACACTAGCAACATATTTTGTTTAGGATTTTTGCATCATGCCTATCTCGTGGTATTGGAGGCTGTTTTCATGCAGGGCTGTTGTAGAGAACTGGAGGAGGCAGGCATTTTGATCACTGGAAGACAGGGCCAAATTGGGTTGTTTACCAGGACTGACTAGCTATGCTGGAAACACTGCTTGCTATCCCAGCCTGCCATTTCAACATGCTCAGTTGTTAAGCTACCTAGAGACCAGCAATCTTGAGATGAATGTCATCTAATCCTATTACTCAAACCCCCTGAAGCATCCTGTCCTTTTGCTGTTTTGTTACTGAGTTAGACTCTTATTTGACATGATAGTAGGTCTGAATAAGCCATGTATCCCATTGGCAATTTCTTCTTTCCTTCCACCCCTTTTATATTTTGTTTCCTTGCTTTTTCACACAGCATTGCATGGAAAAAAACAAAATCTAGCAAAAAACAAAAAACAAAACCAAAACCCACCTCTACATTGATGTGGCCTCTTTTTAGATGGCTTAAGGAAAACATTTTCAGGAACCCACCTCTGGCCATCATGATTAATGCTCTGAAAACTAAGCAATTTTAGAATCTGTGTGTGTTGCAACACCTAGGCTCAACTGGGTGGATAAAGGGCAGCTTTAGCCTTAAATCTGAACATTGTGCAGTTTATAAACTCTGCTTCAAACCCAGGCTCTATGCCCCCTAAACTGCTGTAGTGCATGTTACATTCCACAAAGATTTAAAATTCATCAGACAGACAAAGTGTATATTTAATACTCACAAGAGGGAATATAGAATGCCTTTCAATACATCAAACTCCTAAACCTTTTACATCTTTCATTTTTAAGCTACATGGATTTTGATTTGTACAATTTTAAAAATATTCTGAAGCCTAGTCAATCTAACACTAAAAAGCACTGTTGCACAGTAAGAAATCAAGAAATACAATTCAGCAAACCTGGCATAGTTGGTCCCCAGGGAAGTTTTTTTCCAATTCTGTTTGTCATAGCCCAGATCCATCATGTCATGCTAGCCTAACTTACTACTACTTTTTTTTTTTTTTTTGCACACTCCAACTATTTTCTGTTAAACTAGTGCTGTCACAAGAAAACATATAAAAATGCTCTTTTGCAAACATACAGTTTGGTCTCTACTGAACTCTCCAGAGCCACGGATTTCTCTCACTGTCTTTATCAGGGGTGAATGTTGACAGATCACTGAACCTTACTGTCAGCCGTGACAGGCTTAAAGCTGTTTTGTGCAAGGTGGATAAAAAACAAAAAAAGGTTTCTGTGCCTTGCATCTAGAAGGTCCCTGATTTAAGAACAAAGGCTTATGTTCAAAGATGATTCGTTTAAAAGCATTTCAGAGAGTTCTGATTGTAGCAATAGTTGGGTGTCTTGCTAGTGGGCGAAATATGTATTCCCTTGAGAACAAAGGCAGCAGCAATTCTTTTCTGCTGAGATGGCAACTTTAATAATTCCATGTATTTATCAATATTGTGTCAAGACCTTGGGGATTTTGCTTTTCAGGTGAAGTTGAAGATAGCTGCAATGGATATAGTCTTGAACAATTGCACTAAGACATACATAGAAAATTGTCCCATAATGTCCAGAGGGAGAAACAGAAGAAAGGATCCCTTTGGTCCAGATATACATAATGTAGATAAATGTTTCCAAGGTTTAGAAGGAGAAAGGTATGGGTTTTACATGGGTATAACTCTAAGTCCCAGCATCTTTTTCCAAATTGCGAAAGAAAGTCTTAACCATGTAAATCACTCAGTGTTGTTTATACTACACAAAGTTAAATCTGAAAAAATTAGAATTTGGATTAATCATTTTAAAATATAAATGTACTTTATTGGCTGCTGTCATGGATTTTATTATATGTAACCATGAGTGTAGACATCACGGTGGATTCAGAATGAAACAGGGAGTGTTATAGAGATTGGTAATAGTACGAAGCCACTGACTGAGCACACACACTGCACCTGAGCTAAACTCAGACAGTGCACAGGAGGGCACCACGCAGTCAGTGTAAGTGCACAGTACTTTACCATATTCCAAGACATCAGGAGAGATTTCATTGTTCCACGCTGATAATCACCAATGTGAAATAACGAGTAATTTGGTGTGGAGTAGATATAGCTCTTCATGTACCAGCAGAGGGGACTTTCAGGAGGAAATGTCTTCTAATTAATGATAGTACAGAGCCTTATGAAGTGTGAAGGAATGTGTAGTGTAAGCATGATTCCAAAGGGTCTGGTGGCATAGCAGTAGGAAGCAATAAAATTTTAAAGCTAACATGCTAGACAGATACAGTACTAGGTAGCTGGAAGAAATCTAAGGTCAGGTTTAAATTATTTGGACTCCCTAGAATGATAGGTTGAAATCCTTAGAGGGTCATGACAGGCCTTTCTCTTTCAAAATTCAATAAACTGAAAACCACACAGTTTGGGAGGGAATTGCCTTTTACTGTATTTACTTTAAAAAAAAGGGTGAGCTGTTGGTGCTATCTCATTAATAAAAACTTCATGAACACTTTAGGGTTTGCCATGATGTCACTTGTCATGATTCCCTCTCCCGCAATCCTGCTGTGAATGTACAAGTTACTGGTTGGTTGCTGTCCGAAATACCAGTAATGACTGCAAAGTATACTTGCATGAAAGATAGTACATATTAGTATGGATCTTCAACCAGAGTATGAGTTATAAACCTAAACATAAGAATGTTGATACACTTTGTTTAAACTGCAGAGAAGTGTTAATTCCTCTCAAATTATGGTCATAGAGAATGGTTAAAATGTCAGAAACAAACTTTCATACTGTAGAAAACTGTATGCAGATCAGTTTACAAATATATAACTTCTCTTTTGACATGATTTTCTCATGGTGCACCAAATTCTGGAACGGGAGAAGACTGGCCATCAGTGCAAAAATAAAATTGTGTCCCCAGATACTGGCTGGCAGCAGCTGCATGTTTAGCCAATACTGTCCCTGGGACAAATTATTCCTGCCAAAAGCATAAATGTGTTGTGTGATGAGAGAGACTGTCCATGGGCCATTGCTTAGTGCACTGAGCATACATGCAAGCCCATGTGGACCACTATCCCAGATTCCTAGGACTTACCCAGAATTCCCTCCATGTTCCTATGTGGGAAGGCCTAGTGATGTTTTGGCCACTCCACGTATGTTTTGGAAGGACCCAAAACAGCCAATTTTTAGTCCACTCTCTTTTTGTACAACATGGGGGTTCTGGCATCGCTGATACACAATGTCTACCGGACTGTGGCCACATATTTGCAAATTACTGAAGTTTTCCGTGATTAAACAAGTATATACTTCCTGGGGCCCGCTGCCCTGTCTGACTTGATTCTGTGTTAAAGTCACAGTGCTATATTTGGGCCTTGGGAAAAGACTAGGATTACAGAGAAAGGATTTCAATATTTTTTGCAGGATCTACCAGAAGATGACAAGGGAAACAATATAGGCTGCCCAGTGGCTGTGCGGAGCAGAAATCTTATTAAAATGTTAGTATATTCAAAGGGATCTGAGAACAACTCTAGCCAAGCACATTTCTAAGACTATGAAGTCCTGCTACACCCTTCCCTACTACAATGGATAGTAAAAGGGACACCTCACTACATACACCAAGCCAGTCAAAACCCTGGGTTTCAGAAGATAATATTCATCCAGTGTTCAAAGGCGCCCCAGGAAGACACTACAATCTGGCAGCTAATGAAATGTAGCAGGAGATATTCCCAGCCTAAATACCATAAAAGCCAGGTGTGTTACTGTCAAAACAGAATCGTACCTGTAATGTATATTTTGTGTCCAAGACTGAGCCAAACCTTGCTCTCATTTTGCCTCTATTCCTATAACAGTGCCTCTTAAAATGGTTCCTTATATGGGTTTTCTCTTCTGGGGCCAGAATTACTGGTTCTTTGCCACCCAGAAATGTGAATGTTCTACTTCTGTCTAAAGACCAAAAGTCTTATTTAAAAATTATTTGCCAGAAAGTCTTTTCAAATGAAATGTGTGAACAAAGCATCTTTTTGTAATGGCTATTTATCATTGGTATTTAAGTAAGAATGACTGGATACATATAGTAAAGAATCTAAGGATTGCCAAGATATTTATTCATGATTTAGATTAGCAAAAAAACTAATCAGACTCCTGGCTAATTCACATCTTTAAGCGTCCTACTTTTATTCTTTTTTTCTCTCCTCTTTGTCTAAAACATTTTTGCTCTGAAAACATTGCTGACACTTTTGATTTACCTAAGCCATTGACTTACACTGGAAAATTTTGCATAGCATATTTTTGGGGTAAGAACTATTTTAAATGCCTGAAAATAAGTTTTTCATACAAAAAAAGGCATTTGAAATAATCTAAAAAAGTACTAAATTACTCTAGATTAGATTAATTTTAGATTTAAGGGAAAGCAACAAAATAAGAAAGATAAGGTCCCCAGTGTGTTTCCTCTCTACATCTGTACTCAACACAAAATGGGATCTCCATCCAGCAGACAGAAGACTCTTAAACTTCAAAATACTATCCAGCTATACATACCACACAAAATAATTACACAGCGGTGAAAGAAATGTTCTTATGAGGTCCTATCCCTTCAACAGCTCTGCAGATCCCAACACAGAACAGGTGCAAAACATTTCTGAAGCCACCCCTTCCACACTGGCCTGGGGACTGGCCAGCCTGGAGCAGAGTGGCATGCACAATAATAAAGGGACTAATATTACATATAAAACAAGGTTGGGATTTGACCCAAGAAGAGGATTCCACTGTAAACAGTTATTATACTTAAAAGAGTTCTTACATTCCATTAGTTATTTGTCCTTTGCAGGTATGCTATGGTATGAACTCAAGGTGTAATATTAGCTCAAAAAGTCATTTTTTTCACTTAATTTCTAGAAAGAAACTAATTTTCCTCATTAGTCTGGATTACACTGTATTGTGGAATAGACTCATTCCAAAAAAATCACCATTTTGCAAAAAACTAAGAACTAATAATATTTCTAGTTAGCACCGTAAAAACTAAAGTAATGCAGTTAGGGCCTGATCCAAAGCCCACTGCATTCCATGGCAGTCCCTACACTGACTTCAATGGGTTTTGCATCAGGTCCCTGGTCAGTTGTTTGATGCAGCTATAGCCAGCAAAGCATATTCACTTTTATGCTGGTAGCTGTATTGGCTTGGCTGGGAAGTTCTGATCAATTGTATACATTGTTAGATGACTTTTTTCTTCCTCGTTTCCTCATGTCTGAATAATGTCCTTTGCAGTTTGTAAGGACAATCAAGTATGATCAGATGATAAATCCAATTTCTTTAAACTGGCATTATATTGTTGAGTTGAAAGTAGTTCAGCTTGCGCTGTTCTACACTGAGAAGTATTATGCTGATTATTTTTTTCAAATATTAATGATGTAGATGGAGTATACAAAACCTTTATCTACACTCTGTTTCATCTGCTTACATCTTGCCTCTCTGATAAACTTGTAATTTTTGACCATATCATTGTGAAGGGTCAGGATGTCATATTCTATAGATAGATAGATAGATAGATAGATAGATATAATATAGCTAATTTGTGTAATTGCATTCCAGTTGGAAACATTATTAAAATAATTAATTACACGAGTACAACCATTGTAATCATAACACATATTCCAAAAGAGTTGGAGGAATAAGATTAACATCGGAGCTTTATTAAATTTGGCAGCTTGAGCATACAGGGCTGCATGTGAAGAGTATTCTTCAGTTTTGGGTCACATGGGTGGGCATTCTTTGAATATGCACTGACTTTTAGTTCCAACAGACCAAAAAAAATCAAAGGGCAACTCAGTGAACTGTTAAGTTATAACTAGCTTCACATGGAAAACAGGCAAAACCACTGTGTTTTATATAGTTCCTGCCCAAAACCATTATCTGGCCCAGGACCTCACAACAGCAGCCCTAGTTTCTTTGGCACGTCATTTAAAACTTAGCTCAGATTCACTGAAAAGTTGGCAAAACTCAGCAAACACTAAAGTGGCCAACTTCTAGGTTTCACCTTCTTTTGTTTCACTGTCACAGTGCCACACATTGACTCCAACAATCAAAAAAGAAAAAAATATATATATAAAAAAAGAGAGAAATCAGGTCCGTGTACCAATTCTTTGTTTTGTCTGTCATGTCTGCTAGTTGGTTACATTGGCCAGGTAATGAGGTAGGTCAAACTAAGTTAGACTAGTTAAGTTACATAAGTTATGTTACTTAAGTCAACGTAACTTAGATCAATTTACAGTGGTGTCTATACTGTGCTACATCACCTGGAGACATTCTCCCATCCACATAGCTTCTGCCTCTCAGGGAGGTGGAGTACTGAAGTCAATGAGAAAGCGCTCTCCCAGCGACTTATCATGCCTTCACCAGACCTGCTAAATTGATGCTGCTGCATCGATTGCAGCAACACTGGTTTAGCCAGTAGTGAAGACAAGCCCATAGACAACATATCTGAAAGTCTAATCCAAAGGAAAAGGTTAAGATGCATTAATACTACTGTTGTACTGGCACCAATGCACATGATGCTTCATAGAAGCAGATCAGTTCCAAACATAAAATGGATAATTATCCTACACTGCCCGCTTTCTAAGATTGAATCTACATTGGCAGGAGCCACTGATGGAGGGTTGGACTACACAGCAGTAAAAATGTGTGAACTATGTCCATGCCAAGTTAAACAACATGGTGGTGAAAGTATTATGGCCCTGACAGTTCTAGGAGTCATTTTCCACAGATCCGTCTCTCAGTCTGTCACTCTAACAGCAGTTGAGAGTCCTTCACTTGTGGTGCCTGTCATTCTTACTTCTCTCAGAGACCCGCATAGTACTATTATTTATTAGCTGTATAGTTCTAGTGCAGAGAGGTACCCAACTGAGACTGGGCACCACTGTGCTAGCCACTGTACAAACACCTAGTAAGACAGCCCCTGAACTTAGACAAGATGGCTGAATTATAGGAGAGGAAACAGACACACAGAGAGGTGAAATGACTTTCCCAGAGTCACACTGCAAATCAGAGAACTCACAGAAGAACTCAAGTCTTCTGAGCTTCAGTCCCAACACACTTGTTCTCCACCTGGGCAATGAGTGAGGAAGCTAAAGTAACTGACAACTGGGCATTACTTAGCATGACTACCATACCTCCTGCTCCCCTTTTTAGAGTAGATTCCAAAAATGGCTGTTCTCAGTAGTAATATGAATTCTAATTTCATTGCTATTGAAATTCATTGCTAATTTCATTGCTACTACTATTGCAGTAAAGTTTTGCATGGAAATATATAATTAGAAATGAACAGACAGAAAACAGACCCTTCTTTGTCTTTACGAGTTTGCTTCTGTCTGCTCAGTTTCATATTAAATAACAACAATATAAATTAACTCCATTCCACACTCCCAGTTCTTAGCTACCAGATATTTGTTACCATGTGACTGTTAAACATTGACTTGTTAACAATATGTACCAAACTGGAATAAATATTGTTTTTCTTAAATGTACAGCATTCATCAGAACCAGGTCATATTGTTTTCAGTGGCAGGACACATTCCATTGTAACATGCAAGAAACATTTAAGGGTGAGAAGCATTTTATGTATATCAGCTACTTGCTATCAGATTGATTCTGAAATAGGTGGGGAATTAAAAACAAAACGAACTGCAATATGTCATCATATTGAAAACATATAAAACACATTTTGCCAGCTTCTCAAATTATTTTGTGGGAGTTTTACACTTCACTACTAATGTTAAAGATCGGAGAAGATATAAATAAATTCAGAGCAATGAGTACCCGCCTGTTCAAAATTAAACATTATTACAGATCGGAACAGAAGGACTTTGTGTTGCAGAATAGTGATCTTATAGTGTACATCTGGAGCACTCTGTTTAAATCCTGATGTGCTGTGCAGGTTGAGGACATCAGATGTCATTAGTCAGGAAAAAAAAAAGTGTTACTGGGAAGAAATCGTAATGTGTGCATAAGCACACAAAATGGTCATAAATAAGGCAATGCACCATTTGTAGATTTGTTAGTCAATTATTCTTTATTTGTAGCCCCAAGGCTTCTGAACATTCGTTCTCCTTCCCTGCACCTGGCCCTGACTACAAAATAGTCAGGATGGAGTTCTTCAAATTCCCAGTGCTTTCATTTTTGGAAGCACTGTAATTTCAGCCACCACCAAAACATTGACCTCTTTTCCAACTCCTTACTAGACAACTGCAAATTAAACACACACAGTCTCACCAGGAGGACAGGAAAGCAGAGCTGTGGGAAGCTCTCATTCTGCGTATTGTGAATGTTCACATCTTCCCACAAAGCTTGTTAATTAGGTCAAGGGTGAAATCACCATTTTGGTCAGTGAATACTGCCTTCTGCAGCAAAGCTGGCCAAATGCAGCAAAATCAGTGCTCACAAATATCAATCTGAATTCCACTTCAGCTATGTGCTTGCCTCTTTTCATTCATTATGCACAAATGACATGTTATGGACATTAATATTTGGGGAATGATTGTTCTTCATTCAAATACCAGTATCCACCGACAAACAAGGGATTTATGCGTGAACAAGAGTACACCGATTCTTTTTTTTCCCTATCTGCTATTCTCCTATTTAAAATGTTTTAATCTTCCAATCAGGTACTGGAAAAGAACTATCTATGATGTAGGTATCCAATCACAGATCATGACTAATAGATAACTGATGAGAATGGTTCTTAAAAAAGACCCATAGTTTGAAATTCATTGGTCTCAAATGATAAAATAATAGTAAATATAGTCATAATAATCAAAGTGTAGTCACATACAAATAACAAAGAGCAAAAAGGACCTAAGAAGTCAGGTAATTTATTTGCAGTGAATAGTTTGATTGGTTCTGCTCTGAAGTTTATGTGAGAATATTGCAGATTTTAAAAAGTTATATATTTACCAAAGAGATCGTCAATGGAAAATCTGTAGGATAGCAAAATGTGCACTGATCTTTTCTGACATTTACAAAAGTCATTAATTAATATGATTAAGCAAATTAGACTGAGCCAAAGTCTGACTGATTTTAAGAGCATGCTGCAAGAGCCACCTGTTTGCTAGAGAGATTAGATCCTCTGGTGATGGGAGCGAGAGAAACAGAGAAATAAAGATAAAAGAAAGAGATTATTCTGTATGTATAGATACTATTTCATATAACGTCCATCAGCATAGCATCCAAAGTCCTCCAGATAATATGGTAGTCCACCCTACTGAAAGAAAAGCCCCTATCCATTACACAAAAGGAATATCTCCTTGAATTGTTAATATTAAATGGCCTATGACACACACATGAATAATTCTGATTCCACCCAGCTCAGGTAGATACTACAGAATCTAAGCATCTCACAATCTTTAAACCTTTTTTGTAGTCACAACACCTCTGTAAGGGAGAGGAGTGCAATTATACCCATTTTACAGAGGGAGAACTGTGGCAAAGAGAGACTAAGTGACTTGCCCAATGTCTCACAGGAAGTCTGGGTAAGAGGCAAGAACCAAACCAGGTCTCTGCACTCTAATCACTGGACCATCCTTCCTCTTGTAGACCAGGCTTCTTCTCCTGGAGGACAGTGCTGTGTACATACGTTCATACATACATACATTCATACACATATTCATTTAAATATTGTTGACTGATTCTTTACTTGCCCATTGGGGATTGCTCCATCAAAACTTTGGTCTGTGGGTGACCACATTTTTGCTGCTGTGTTCTGTGGCATTCACCTTAGGTCATCTCTCCTCCCTTTAAAAAAGTTATTGGACACTTCTATGAGGTGCTTTACTTTTACTTTGTTATCACTATTATTATTGATTTGTATTACCATGGACAAAGATTCCGTTGTGCTAGGTGCTGCAATAAAAAGAGAGCCCCGGCCCAAAAGAGCTCAAGCAAACAATTTGTAAGCACCTAAGGGATAATGGGGTTATAAGGCATTACCAGGATGGGTTTGCAAGAACAAATCATAGCAAACCAACCTAAATTAATTATTTGACATGGTTAATGACCTAATAGAAAAAGGGGAAACAGTAGATATATTATCTTGATTTAGTAAGTCTTTTGACACAGTCCCATATGACATTATCATTAGAAAAGTAGGGATACGTAGTTTAGATGAAATTACTTTAAGGTAGATTCACAACTAGTTGAAAGACTACACTCACGGAGCAGTGAACAATGGTTTGCTGTCAAACTGGGAGAGTGTATATATTGGAGTCCTGCAGCAGTCAGTCCTGGGTCTGGTACTATTCAAAATTTTCCATTAATGACTTGGATAATTTAGTGAAGAGTATGCTCATAAAATGGGTGGATGACACCAACATGAGATGGGTTACAAACACTTTTGAAGACAGGATTAGAATTCAAAGTGACCTTGAAAAACTGGTCTGAAACAAACAAGATTAAATACAATAAAGACAAGTGCAAAGTACTACATTTAGGAGGGGAAAATGCAATGGACAACTATACAACGGGGAATAATAGGCTAGGTAACAGTACTGCTGAAAAGGCTGTAGGGATAAACTGGAGATTCCAGAGGAGACCAACAAATCTGACCCACGAGAAAAGATTAAGAAAACTGGGCATGCTTACTCTTGAGGGGAAAAAAGAAACAAGGCACCTGATGGTTTTCAGATACATTAAGGGCTGCTATAAAGAAAACGGCGATCAATTGTTCTCCATGGCCACTGAAGGTAGAACAACAAGCAAAGGAGATTTGTGTAATCCCCCTTTCTGTGAGGTCTGAGTACCCATTTTATGTGCAATCAGGAGTGGGGGGGAACCTCACATCTTTGGACAGTTCCAAAGATTCTGTCTCTTAGGCTCATTTCCTGGTGCTCCTCGTAGGTGCCGGACTCCTCCTGGTGTTCTAAAGAATAAAGCTACTTGGTAATGTAATTCCAATGAAACAAGGGGCTAACCACACTGGGCTAGCTGTTATGTCTCTTGAACTCACAAATAATTCAAACTCACACAAGCAAACAAATTAAAATGATAACAGTAAAGTGTATGTAAGGATTTGATTAAGGAGAAATATACAATAGGTAAAAATATGAAATGGTTCAAATAATCAGACATTAATAATGCTTTTCAGTTACTAAAGGCTATGCTGGCAAGCATACAAGGTAATGTGACCACACACTCTCCTCAATGTTCCTAAACAAAAGTGTCTCCCCTCTCTGTTCTGTCTGTCCCTCATGTCTCAAGTACCCCAGAGGCATATGTGAAGATACCTTGCAGTCCTGTAAGGAGCTGCTGTTAGAAACTCACTTCATTATACTGGGACTTGGCAGCACAAGTCTTGATGATCGAGGTAGGGGGAAAGCTCTTTTGCAGATTTATGGTGCCTTACTGGCATATGAATAAACCCTAACCACCCATCTAACTATAATACAGGGTACTCAGGTTCCTTTGTGGTTGAGAGGTCAGGAGATTGATGTAAGCAAATGGGTCCCCCCTGGGGATCGCTGGAGAGGGACTAACTGCCTGCCCCCTTTTGGAACCACACGGATGGTCTTTTAAACCTGTAATCCACAGGTTCAATTGTAGGCAGGCTGCATCTCTGGATCCCAAACCCTGGATCTGATGTGGGCCGCTGCAAGGCAAGCAGGCTATAGGGGGTGGCAAAAGAGACAGGCTGTCTCCTCCTGTTGTTGGCAAGCTGGTAGCAGGAGCAATAGATAGTCCCCTCCTGCAGGGCGAGGTTACAGACTGAGCCTGGAAGTGCTATGCTGGCAGGCTGCAAGGGCGTGGAGATCTTCCCTCCCTCCCTCCCGCTTCTGGGGAAGTCAACAATGCAGGACTCTGTGGTGGACACCATGAGGTCCAAAAGGTATGTCTCTTTTCTTGGGGTACAGCCCCCTTGCTAAGGGAGGTGAGGGGCTATATTTAGGATAGTTATTAGTAAAAATTTTCAAACTATAAGGGTAGTTAAGCTCTGGAATAGGTTTCCAGACGGTCTTTCTCCAACATTCCTTGGGGGTTCAAAGAATGCTGGAGAAGGACCCTCTGGAATACACCTGGAATGAATTATTAGAAAGGAAGCAGAAGAACCAGGGAAGGACAGAATTGTGGAAGCCAAGGGAGGGTAAGATTTCCAGAGAAACATAGTTGACAAAGTTAAAGGCAGCTGACAGGTCAAGGAGAATGAGGATGAAGATTTGGTTCTGAGCTTTATGCCACTGTATAGGTTTCAACCCCTTTTTAATGGCAGAACTTTGGTTCTTTAGTATCTGAGCGTGTCTTCATATAACATGAATCTTAAGATGTATAGGTTTGTGTTCAGTGCCTCAAGTGCTTTGGCAGAAGGCGGAGCAGTACTTTATCAATCAGATTATTGAGAATAACATCATAACACACTGGAAAGTGACTTTTTTTTTCTAAACACAGTGCTTGCAAAGAGAAAGTATGTTGCTATAAAACTAATTTATCTGAAAAGAAATTATTAAATATAAAATTTAGTAAGTGGACACTGAGGTACAATTGTAGGCATATTACTATATATTTCCAGAAATGCTTTCAAACCTATTCTCAACCCTGTTGCTCATAAAACACTTTTAACTGGAGATGTTAACAGAATAATACATTAAACATTCATAAATTACTAGTTGAAAGTTCTGTCACAAACGAACCTTGACAAACAAACAGATCATGCATTGTCTGTGCTATTTGTGAACCCGTGGATCCAATGGTTCCCTTACTTTTCAACCTACTTTGGAATAATTTGGCACATCTCTAATTTTAACAAGCTTCAGTGGGATTAGATATAATGCAAACTTTGTTTACATCAATTAACACGGAAAGAAGTACAAACAAACTTGTTAACTGCATTTATCAACGAAAAATAGCAAAATGAGAAATAGTTCAAACTAAGGTAGTGTATAACTAACTCAAATTGCTACAGTTATTGTCTTTTAGAAAACCCCCAAACTTAATTTTAAATAGGTAGATGTGTATTTTTAAGTATGCAGCCATATTTAAATTCACTCTTGCAGTATCTCTATATTATCAGCTCCAAACCAACTGCTGCTATACATTACATTGCCTGTAAACACTCACACCGCTATACAGAAAAACCACGATTATTATTCACAAACTTAAAATCATTATGTCTAAGTTATTAGTCCCATTTCCAAATCACTCGCCTTGACTGACTGTTAGAACTTTCTACAATTGTGGTACAACTGGAGACAGAACATAGGTCACTTCAACCCCAATCTAGTACATTAATTGTAAAATCATCCTTTCTCCATAGAGAGGACCGAAACTGGATACATAAAGGTGTCCTAATCCAATGTTTAAGGGAAAGGGAATAAAAATAGGTGAAATTAAGTCAGAGATTGAAAAATGGGGCAGAAGTGAGAATCTCATATGGCCTAATGTACTTCTATAAAAAGTTCCGTTTTTTATCTGTTATATATCTTGCCTTCTCTGTTACTCAATTGTGTCATCTCCACTGTCTACTATGTATGTAATATTTTAACTAATATAGGATCAAACTGTATATTATTGCTTTCTTAAGTCACACAGAGATAACTAGATGAAAGCAAACATTGTGTATCCTTTTTAGGTTATGGGTTGCTATTTTACTCACTATAAACTGGACCAGGGGGGTAATCTTGTGGTTTCCCCCTGTCTTTCCATTTGTTAAATCAGGAATTTACTGGGCAATGTTTTTAGTTATATTTTGTGAGGTGCCAAGAGGCCTGCAGACCTGGGCACTATATAAATACATTTTTACTATTCTATTATTATGCCATTTTGAAGCAAAAGCAACATTATGAAATAACAGAATCATGCAGTTTGAATGTAGCATTGTTCGTGAATCCACTGGCAAGTTATCCAAGGCAGTTAATATTGTGTTTCTTGGTATTGCGATATTGTGACTTCCTCTTCCTAATGTGATGGAATTAATTCATACTCATACAACCTGATAACAAGGTTATTACTATGCTAACAATGGCAAAAGGTGGCTCAAGTGGAACAGTCTGGCACAGTTGAACATTTCAGATCAAAGGTCTGTTGAACTGAAACAACAAATAGAATCAATTTCTTGAACTGTTTCTGTATTTCCAAACTTGGAACATTACACCACAGAATGTGGCTTAATGAAATACAGATGAGTGGTGCCATGGAACAGCCAGTCCTACTTCAACAATGAAAATTAATGTAGCACTCTCCTGGCTGGGGAAACGAATCAGTTATTGAAGACAGCTTTGCATTTTAACACTTTGGTCTTTGAGGATAGTCAGGGCTGAGATAACTTACTTAGTCACAGCTAACTAAGGAGAATTGGGAGAAACTCAGGGAAATATGCAGTTAACTAAAAACTGAATGAGCCTTACCAGTCTTAGTGATTTTTCACCCTGAACTCAATTGGTTCATTGTACAAGTCCAGTTCTCTGCTTTTATTAATTTAAATAGTGCTGAGTACAGAACAGCAAGAAAATAGCCTCCAATCCACAGGACTATACTGGATATAACAGGTAAGTAAAGTATACGTCCCTGGGCACTCTTGCAGGTAACAGCAGGGATGTTAAATGAATTAGTTTAATAAATAACAACAGGAAAGCCTGAAACTCATCCCAAAGGCAAATACTGTATTTTGTACAGTTCTAATCCACTCACAAGTTTTGTACATTCAATGAGAGAGCTGCGATCTCAAAAAGGGAGAGGAGAAAAGAGAGGTACTGGAAGAAAAAGCGGTATAGGAGGAATAAAAAATGAACTTAACAGGGCCAGAATGTACAGAACAGATTTATTATTGTTGTTATTAATTAGTATTATTTTATTTTTACAGGGAGGATCAAGGATTGATAGGACTGACAGGAAGGGAACTTGGATTTCGTGACCTGGAAGGAACACAGCATATCTATATTGGGAAGAAAATAAGTAGATGGAGATTGTAAGGACAGGTACAACATTAAAAGGAAATTATGTAATTGTAGCTGATGTTGCCCGGGCCAACAAGAGAGTTTGAACCCAACGCCTTCATCACTAAGGCCTGATCCAGCAGAGGCTCTAATCGCAGAGGATCTAATCAGAGGACTAGAGGATCTAATCAGAGGATCTAATCTAGTCACAGCTGTGCCACGGGCTGTGGATTGCACTGTAGACATATCTTTTGGCTTTCTCTGCATTGCACAGTGAGCCTGGGTTCGGACTCAGGTTTGAGCCCAAGCTCCTCTTCTGTCCACACACAAATCAGTCTGATGTGGGTCAGTGAGCACTCAGGACCTAGGACCCTGCTGGAGCAACGTCTGAGCCTGCTAGGGGAGTGGGACAGGTCCAAGTCTTCTCATTGTGCACTGCGGATGTAGCCCTGCTGCAGACCGGACTCACAAGATATGCATAGTGCAATATGACACATTAGCATGCATGAGACACCCAGGTCCTACAATTGTAAGCCCATGTTCACAATACAGTGTGTACGCTCAAGCATGTGCTTGGAAAAACTGAGTCAATAAGCCCCAGGTCCCACAGACCCAGGTTTACAGTGCAGTGTAGACGTACTCTTAGATGTCAGCCCCCATTGATTAACATCCTACTAGATCTTTTGACTCCATGTCTTGCTTTACACAAGCAAACACTTTAAATGAAAATGAGAATGAGTTCCCTAGGTATATTCCTAATAAAACTTTTAAGAAACATTTAAAAGTATAATGTCTCTGCTCAATCACCACTCAACATACAACTCCATTAATTAACTAGTTTAGAAGCAATTAAAAGACTTATTTAAAACTTGTGTTATTGGCAGCTGTTTATTCATTGACCCCACGGAACTAAGGCAGTAAATGTCTATCTTGTTTGTTGTGTTACCAATAAGTCAGCATTTTAAAGACAAAGGAGACAAAATGCAACTCCATGTAACATGGCAATGCCTTAAAACACAAAAGCTAGTGTCTCCAAGCATAGAAACAGAACATTTATGTAGACAGGGCAACACAAATAATCTATTTAACCTAATCTTTTAATTACAGGAAACATCTCCTAGCAAGGCATACAAGAGCAATGAAATGACCCACAGCTAGAAATCAAGATGATATATTTGTGCATGTGAAATTAACGCTAGCAAAATTCATAAAAGATAATCTCCTTGGGCATTATTATCTTTCCATCAGGACATGTTGTCGTCACACAGCAAACAAGAGAAAAAATATTTTTTAAATGTTATTAAAATACAAATATGTAAAGTACAGAGTAATGAAAAATGGAGCAAGAGTAGAGACAGCCAAGATTAGAATGAAAGATCCAGGTAGAAACAAAACCTCATTTGAATGGAAAAAGCAGCATCTTGAAAGAACTGGAGTGAGAATTAGGGCCCAAATCTGATACTTTGAGATAATGAATAGCATGTTACTCTGATAGAAGTTCCATTAATTTCAATGGTATTATTTGCTCAGTTAGGTACTATTGAGCATGGCAAGGAGATCAGAATTTGGCCTTATGTGGGGAGTTCGCAAACCTTCTCCCATTCGTCTTAGTGATTCTAAGGATAACTGTCAGAAACCCCTGAAGAATCCTGGCAATGCACCTTTCTGCAGTGGGGAACTAGCATCTTATGGAGAACCCTGATACAGTACTACTCCCTCAAATCTGTGCAAGTGGAAAAGTGCTGGGGAGTGGAAGAGAGCATGTGCTCAAGAGAGTACTACTACTACTAATAGTAGTTATAAAAGAGTCTCAAAATATCAAGAGATGGGAAAATGGAGCCATAAAAAAATCTCTTACCCTCTTTTCTCTGTGTTCCCCTTTCCCATATCTGATCATTCTGACCCTCTTCTCTGATCTCCCCCTTACTGCAACTAAGTTATTATCCTTATATTTGAAAAAATTGGCTTCCATCCCTTTGATCCACTATTATTTCACTGCATTCTTTCTATGACCTGCATACAATTCCTCACTCTTTCCTGTTCCTTGTTTACATTCTATTTTACCATCTTCCTCCATGCTTTTTTTTTTCTACAGCCAATAAAGCCTAATGTCCATTCTATGTTAGGGTCCAATACATAGAACTTATAAACTCTTATTCCTTAGTTTGCAACTTCATGCTAAGTACCATATTTGTTTCCAAAAACCAAGGGAAAAGGAAAACAGAACTACACAAGGTCAAAAGTACAGTCTTTTCTTTACTCCCACTCACATCCTTAGATAAACCTCACTGTCATTCTTTTCCAGCAGAGGACTTGTTTTTCCAAACCTGGGAATTCCCATCAGTTTAACTGTTTGACAGAATTTTCCTGCCTTTTCTCAGAAGGTGCAAATTTTTCAAATGCCACTTACATACCACTACAGAATTTCCCATAAGTAGGAGGTAACAGCAGCTTGGATTGTTGGGACTGTTGTAACAACAGTCTTATTTCCACAAAAGCCAACTCCCTTGAAAACAGAAAAATCAGAACTGAGAATTGACTTCTTGTGAATCAAGACAAAACTACGACCTGTGCACATGAAAACATTGATAAGATTCTTTCTACATGCTGCAGAACTGATAGACCTCTTGGAGACTAACTGTTGATTCTGTTAGCATACACAAAATCCTGTAAGTTCAGCTTGTGAATACAGTCTTTAAAAATATGATCCCAAATCATTTAAAAAATGCAGGGACAAACTTCCAGCTTCATTATGGCCCCTTTCCGCCATTCCAGCTGTACACAGAATGTAAAGGGAGTAAAACAAGGAACACTCCTAGGACTGGGGTACCTAGGCCGGTATACTTCATCCTACACTGCCATTAGGGAGGATGCTTCCCCACTGGGTAGACAGACATGCACTAGCTATGCTCGAGCTGTATGCTAAAAAAGCTGTGTGTCTGCAGCAGCATGGGGAGAAGCTCGGGATAGCTACCCAGCCTTGGAAACAGGGTGTCATGCAAGTTGGGACTTGGGTAGCTAGCCTGAGACACTGCCTGTATCCACTTGAGCAGAGCTAGTGTATGTCTGCCTACATGCACTGGAAAGCAGGCTCCCAGCGGCTATGTAGACCCTTAAAATGAGGGCATAGTAGGCCAGGGCTAAAGCGAGTGCTAGGAGGGGCATATCCCAAATGGGAGGGGGAGTGGCCACAGCACTCTGGTAATTCTGAGCTAAGACGCAGCCCTTGATAAATGTGAGAAGGCTGCTCAACAATGGGCCAAGAACAAACCCAGACTCTGTGGTGGCTCAATATCAACTTTGTCATGTCCCTACCTTTCTCAGGACTCTCAGCACAGAGCCTGACCTGTAGTCTGTGCCTCACCCAGAGAGACTGGGAAACATTTTTCTGAATAAAGTATATATTTTTCTACATATTCATTTACACTAAAAACTCTTCTCTGCCTTTAATCAACCTAGATAGACTATAAGACACTTTCTCTGGGAAGCATATGTGCTGCACAATATGGAAATAGACTATCTACAGGTCTACCTTCGGATGATGTAAATCAAAATAACTCAACTGACTTAAGTTGGCGTTAAGTCAAATTACACTCGCTGAGGAGATACCCCCCACTGTCTACCAGACATCACTGCACAACACACACAGATGCAAATATGGACTGTGCACAGGAGAGGGTACCTCAATGCAAAATGAAACATAAAATCAAGTTACAATATAAACCCACTCTTAATTGATTTAATACATGGCAATACACAGTGCTATATTAAACCGAGGTGCACCTCTCTGGGATGTTCCAGGACACTTGCTTTATTGCTCCTCTTAGCATACCAACCATGAACCATGGCATTGTTCTTAAACATGAAAAAATAAAAATACAAGCCACTAGAGAGTATCGGATGTATTTGTGCAAGTTATTCACAGCCTTTTAATGCATGATGAGTGGCTGACGCATGAGTATGTATTTGTTTATTTGAGTTGGGAGTCCTGAAGTCTGATGAGCCACCTCTGAGCCTGCTTAAGCCTGATGAGTCACCCCTGAGCCAGAGAATCTAATGAGTCGTCAGAGGCAATTATCTGCAGGTCTTGGGATAGGCCCCACACCATACCACCAGGGTTTGGACAATCTACAGGAGAGGACCAAGGTCTCCTAAGGGAAGCTGTCTCTCCAATCTGTTCACTGTCACGACCTGGCTGGGAGCATTTCCATTGCCAATAATTTCAACAGACCGCCATTGCTCCTTCTCCCACCATGCGTATCAGCACCTTTGCCACAGAAGGGGCAGATCTCCTCGCAGAGCCCCTGCTACACAACCCTCAACTTGGTGTGCTGGTGGCAGCGCGCCCCTTAGTGCGCAGAGGCTGGCCCTGGCAGGAACCACCAGAATCAGAGACCTCCTGGTCTGTGACTGGGTGGATCCCCTGCCACTTGGCAAGTGCACAGGGCTCTCTACCCTTCATACCTCCCAGCATGTACTCCAGGAGGTGAGGGCAGCTTTACTGCCTGCCTTTCGGGCCTTCCTTGAACAGGTCCTGCAGGAAGGTGCTTCCTGCTTGCCCCTCACCTTTGGCCCTCTGGACCTCATCATCAGGCCCTGCCATCTGAGGCCCCTCCTCCCCATTCTTTCCCCCTGCATAACCTGAGAAATTTGCATGACCTGCAACCAGTTCGTTTCTGAACTGCGCCAAGGACACATCTGTACATGCTCAAGCTCCATACTTTTCATTTCCTCACCCTCATCTCCCACCCGGACAACAAGTAGTGGGACCTTCTGCCATCTGAGGACAGTGAGGAATTCCAGTGGGCCAGTCTGTGTTCCACCTTGGTCCCACAGCCCACCAGGGATATCAGTCGGTGGCTTCTTCATGGAGCCGTGAGCATGGGCATCTACCTAGCATGGTTGACACCCATCACCCACACCTGCCCTTTTTACATCATGAAAGGGACCCTGGCACACATTTATCTTGAGTGATAGGTTCCACACCATACAAGACCCCTTTTCTGGCTCCTTCAGAACTTTCTCCTAAGGTTCTGGCTGCACTTTTCCCAATACCTCCTGGTTTAGGCACCCTATCCATGATCCCACGAAGTCACAAGACCTCCTTATCAGTCCTCTCCTTGAACTGGCCAAAGTGGCCACCCATCATACCCTGAGGAAGATGCTGGACTGGGAGGTTCTCTGTGACTGTGGGGCCTATTTCTGTTCCTCCCTCCAATCATGCATCTGGGAAGAGTTCTTCTGGCCTATGTTTCCCTAGAGATATTTGAGAAACAGTGGGTGCTGTGCGGGGGTCTCTGCTTGGTGTCCTCCTCTGGTTTCCTATGTATGATTCTGTGCCCCTCATACTGGTCCCTGCTTTTTAATTTGTTGTCCCCCAATCTCATTTGAACTATAGACTCAGTAGCTCCTCCACATAGGCTGGTGGAGGGGCTTTAGACACAGGTGAGCTTGCATGCATCCACTACCAGAACTCATGAGGTGATCTAGACAAGCACCTATTCCAATCTGCATCTGCTCCTGTCTCTACCTGCCACCTGGCAATTCTGACATGAGATCAGTGGCAAAATAGTTTATTTCGGATCATTCAAGTGACAAGTTAAACATTTCTCTGCTCTTGAAGGAGCTATACAATATTAAATCACTTCCAACTCTCTTAGATGACATTCTCCCTAGAATATTTAAGCTCCATCTCTACCTCCTGGTAAATTTATGCAGATAGCAAGGAGGAGGATTATTGTCTCTTATTGCATAGAATCTAAAAATGGGCTAGCTGCTTCCCGTATGTATAAAAAATGCATGGTCCCTGTCCTGAAGAACTGCCAATCTAAGTCATAAACCTGCAGACTATGACCTCTGCAACACTACATAAATACTAGAAGTTAATTATGAATCGGTAAATAAAGTTAAGTTTGCAGGACTGGGGTTTAAGAATAAAAAGGTCAGACAAGGGATAGGCTGATTAAGAGGTATGGGGGGCACAGTGATAAAATCATCTAGTTACTTAAGTTGTTGTTGCATATATATACCATGGTGACTTCACACTTTTGTAAACATTTTTACGGTGTTAACTAAATTAAAAAGAGATGTTAATGTATACTGCACTTTTTGATAGATGAGGTAAGAGAAGGAGAGGGGAGGGCATATCCCTTCTTTGGAACAACTTGTGAAGGAAAAGGTCTGCTCATGATTCCTCCTAATCTGCATCAAAGGAAAAGTATCTACTCCTGTGTCCACACTGCATTTAACAGTGTCCTTGTACCAGCAGTTTTCTTACAGCTCCTTTTTTTTAGCAACAAATTAATATTATAATGTATTTACTTTTATTTATTTCATTGTATAATAGATATCAAAAGGCTTCTACTGGGGTTCTAGCCCGCAATGTCATCAGCTAAAAATACAACCACATCAGAAAATTAAAGCAGCTGCTGTTCACTCCAAAACAGAAAAATAACAGACAAGAAATAGAATCCAAACTCAGTCAATATCCCCATTCACATGTAGCCCAGGCTGGCTTGACGTGGCACTCTGTCCCCCTCTAATGGTGGCTAGACAAGCTTTAGATTGTTCAACCTACTACAGCCTTGGAAGAGACACATCTTTTAGTTAATGCAGTAGTGGCTCAGATCTTTAGCTCCAGAGGTCCCAGCTTTGATCCCTGTTGCCGATGCCCCTATGTGGTTTGGCTTTACACACAAATCCAAATCTATAAGAAGCTCCTTCCCCCCAACCCCCCACAACAGCCAAGGTAAATGAGATGGTTTTGAAGTGCATCTTTAAGATCAAGGAACTCAGGGAGTTGGCTCCATAATTGAGCACCCCGTATGGAAAGTGTCTTGCTGGCAGCTCTAGCTTGTTTTATGACAAGTAAGACTCTTGATCAAGCACTTCTGCTGACTACAGTTATTGCATTATCACACCAAACAAGGCTCTGCAATCCACTAGTGGCCTATGAATCACAGTTTGAAAACTACGGCTCTACATCGAATGGAGAAGTGCATTTTCTAAGTGGTATGGAGGGTGTTACTTGTGTGACTCTGTTAAAACCAAATTGCCTTCTACTGCCCCATGCATCCCTTTGAAAAACCTGCCTTTCTCCAACAGGATTTTTGCTATGTAAACCACTCACGCAGAAATATGTGACTCTCTACCATACTCCGGCACACATTTGTGTGCAAATGTGAGGTGCTGTCTTTCAAAGAGAGGAGAGCCAAGGCTCTGCTTGCACAGCCAACATCAAAATATCTGCCTCACTCGTTAAAGAGAAACAGAAAAATGGAGTAAAGTGACTTAGCCAAGTTTTTAGAAAATGTAGTGGCTGAATACAGAAATACCAGCTCCAAACATGTAAACAAGTCAGATTTGATTATCTCTGAGTGAGTTCATTTGCTATTCATGTCTCCGCTTTGCATGTTTGATACATTAAAGAAATATGTAATGTTTGAGTACATATAAAGACAAATATCTATATTATATTAAGTAATTGTTTAGCATGAACTTACATTAATTTAGCAGCTTTTGTTCAGAAGGATCCCAGAGCATTTAAATGACAAAGTCTGCCCTCAGAAACATATAAACACTTTTCACTTCTGCAGTGCCTTTCACCTGCTGTAAAAACAACACTGAATCAAGTCTCACATGTTCCCTCTGTGGCTGAAAAAATATTAATAATATCCCCACGTCACAGCTGGACAAACTGAAGCAGGACCAGATCCTAGAGCATTTCAGTGACTTTTCCAAGGTCATGTGCAGGATATCCTCACCCTGAATTTTAACCATCCTGTATAAAGTTATTTACCACTACAAAGTAACCCAGTGTACTTCACTACAGCTGATCAGATGCACCATAGTCATTTACTGTTTTAAAATATAAAAATATTGCCTCATGCATAAACTAGTGATCACAGGTTTATAATAGCAATATTTCTTTCTAAATCAGACATTACCTCATTTAATAATTAGCTTGAAAGAGCAGGGCTGGTAAGAAACTATTTTTCTGGTAAGAATTTTAAAACTTGCTTCAAATATCAGTTGCAAATGACTGCTATTTGCTACACCTGTAAAACATTCCCTTTGAAAAAAAATCCCTCCCATTCAAAGATCAATGCGAGATGACCCAAGAATGTCAAGGAAAGTACAAGATCAGGTGAAATTATTTTATGTCTCTGTAAGTTGTTTCACTGGAACAACATCATCATACAAAACTCGCATCTTAAAAAGCATTCCACTTTTTAACTGTTAACCTAGCAACAATAAAATCAATCCAGAGAAAACCAGTGTTGATGCACACACTGTCCACCAGATGGCAGCAATGTGTTTTATGAATAATACAGTAACATTGTGCAGTCCCCTTCCATTTTACATTTAAATTATAAAACAATAGTTACTTCTTTAGATATGAATAAACCAAAATAAATTCAGCCAAAAAGTAAAGAAAAATAAACAGCTTTGCATTCATAAAGTTGGTTATAGCTGACTAGCTGAGATTGCTTTTTCACAGGATATAGTGAAAATCAATGCTGCTATTGCTTTTCCTACTTTGCAACCATCTGAGCCCTGACATTCTTCAGTTGTTCTGCTTCACCAAAATTACTTCATGTGAACATTAAGCATTAACTGATGTTACATTTTATTTTTGTTACATGGAAAATGCCCGTGGCTCGAAATAAATATTTTTCTTTCTGATGGACAAATAACATCTGCAGTTATGAAAGCTGCAGTGTAGCTGTCAAAAGCTAAGTGAGTCACATAATTTCTTGAGAAGCACATGTGTATATATACCCACCCCCATTGCAGATAGACACATACTAGAAGTTACACTCTTACCTATATGGGGTCACTTAAAAAGACTACTTTCAAGGAATTCTTTTTATCATCACCATCATCATTTCAGAGACTAAAATTAAATGTCCATTGTCTGGTTAAAGTTATATATTTTTAAAAAAATCCATCAAATCATCTTCACAGCAGCCTTTGACTAGACTTGTGAGTAGCACGGATTTACTAAAACATATAGGGCCAATTTCAGCCCCAGTGTAAGTGTGGGCAATAATATGTGGCTTGATTATCCACTGCCTCTGTATCTTATGTACTCATTTATAGCTGCATACAGTGAGCCAGACAGAGCTATTTTGGGTTACACCAACTGAGGAGCTGGCTCAGAGAGTGTAAAATGACACCATTTCCACTTGTAGCATTTTACACACACTTTCCATACATGTAAATGATCACCTAACGGGCAATAAAGAGGAGGATCATGCCCAAGGAGGCAAATCCCACTCATTCACATACTGGTTTCATTGAGTTCAGATATACACCCTGACAAATGAGAGCATAATTCCACTTCTGGTCTTCAGTGGAACTATGTCCATTTAGGCCAGGCTGTTTTGGCCCATAGTGCGCATAGGAACTGCAATTCTCAAGAGATTTTTCCACACACAATGAAAGCCATCTTTGGAGGACTAGAAAAAGAAGACTGTCCACCTGAGAAGCTGTGACTAAAAGTCTTCCACATTTGCACTGGAAACCATGGATATATTTTAGAGTGGCCACATAGAGTGGTTTTGTTCAACATCTTCATTAATGATACTGTATGTTCCATTCTATGCATCTGTTGCATATTATATATATATATATATATACACACACACACACACACACACACACACACAGAGAGAGGGAGAGAGAACATGAAAAGGTGGAAGTTGCCATACCAACTCTACGAGGCTAGTAAAATTAAGATGAGCTATTATCAGCAGGAGAAAACTTTTGTAGTGGTAATCAGGATAGTCTATTTCTGACAGGTGTGAGTAAAAGTAGGGGGGGATAGTTAACATGGGGAAATGGATTGACATTTCCCCTGTTACTCACATCTGTCTGAAATGGGCCATCCTGATTATTACTACAAAACCTTTCTTCTGCTGACAATAGCTCATCTTAATTAATTAGCCTTGAAGGCCATGTCTATGCTGCGGGAGGGGGTCGACCTAAGATATGTAACTTCCGCTACGCAAATAGCGTAGCTGAAGTCGACATATCTTAGGTCGAATTACCTCGGCACCCTCATGGCAGTCAGTTGACAACTGCCACTCCCCCATCGACTCCACTTCCGCCTCTTGAATTCCAGAGTTGATGGGGAGAGCACTCAGGGATCAATTTATCACATCTACACTAGACACGATAAATCAATCCCCAATAGATCGATCACTACCCACCTATCCAGCAGGTAGTGTAGACGTGGCCTTAGAGTTGGCATGGCAACTTCCACCTTTTCATGTTCTCTCTCTATGTGTGTGTGTGTGTATGTGTGTATTATATATATATATATATAAATACACACACACACACAGAGAGAGAGAGAGAGAGAGAGAGAGAGAGAGAGAGAACATGAAATATGTAAATATATTTGCTAGATCAATTGGAGGATTGGGCCAAAAGAAATCTGATGAGGTTAAACAAGGACAAGTGCAGAAGAATCTGCACTTAAGACAGAAGAATCCCATGCACTGCTACAAGCTGGGGACCGACTCACTAAGCCGCAGTTCTGCAGAAAAGGACCGGGGGATTACAGTGAATGAGAAGCTGGATATGAGTCAATAGTATGCCCTCGTTGCCAGGAAAGCTAATGGCATATCAGGCTGCATTAGTAGGAACATTTCCAGAAGATCGAGGGAAGTGATTATTCCCCTCTACTCAGTACTGGTGAGATATCATCTGGAGTATTATATCCAGTTTTGCCCCCCCACCCCCCAGTACGGAAAGGATGTGGACAAATTGGAGAGTCCAGTGGAGAGCAACAAAAATGATTAAGGGTCTGGGGCACATGACTTATGAGGAGAGGCTGAGGGAAATGGGCTTATTTAGTCCGCAGAGGAGTAGTTGTGGTGGGGGCGGGGGAGGGGGGGGTCTGAAAGCAGCCTTCAGCTACCTGAAAGGGGGTTCCAAAGAGGATGAAAGTGGTGAAATCTCCATCCTTAGAGATTTTTAAGGTCCAGCTTGACAAAGTCCTGGCTAGGATGATTTAATTGGGATTGGTCCTGCTTTGAGCAGAGGATTGGACTAGATGACCTCCTGAGGTCTCTTCCAACTGTAATCTTCTATGATTCTACAATTACAGGAGATTGCCTACTGGAGGTGGCTGTTAGTGTAGGTTTCACACTACCAATAACTTGTGGGGTTAGATTTTTTTAGTGAAAATAAAAGCGAATCATACTTGCAGAGAGTTAATGGCTCTCTACAGTCCCAATTTTGTAGTCATGAAACATGCAGAACACCCTTGAAGCCAATGAGAGTTCTCTATGTTCTGTATGTGGCATGGCTACAGAATCAGGCTCTAGGTCAGGGGTAGGCAACCTATGGCACAGTTGCTGAAGGCGGCACGCTAGCTGATTTTCAGTGGCACTCTCACTGCCTGGCTCCTGGCCACTGGTCCGGGGGGCTCTCCATTTTAATTTAATTTTAAATGAAGCTTCTTAAACATTTTAAAAACCTTATTTACTTTACACACAATAGTTTAGTTATGTATTATAGACTTATAGAAAGAGACGTTCTAACAATGTTAAAATGTATTACTGGCACGCAAAACCTTAAATTAGAGTGAATAAATGAAGACTCGGCACACCGCTTCTGAGAGATTGCTGACCCCTGCTCTAGGTAGATGCTCAGATACTAAATGTAAAAAACTTCAACAGATGAATAAAGGGAAGAAATTCTGTCTAAACTTTTGTAGCAACTTTTCCTTCATCTGCTTACATCACCAACTTATGAACAAGTAGAAGCTCCTTCAACTTTCTCATTTAGAAAGGATAAAGAAAAAGTTAAAAGAAAAGTTCTATGATTCTATGTCTTTGTCTGCCAAACTCTTTATGTATATAAAAATTCCACAAGTCTTGGCCTCAGTCCAGCTTCTCACTACCAGATCGTCTCCATTTTTTTATACACTGTTTGAAATGTCATGATAAATACTGTGCATAGCACAGGGGCTCTCTCTCAGTCTCCATAAAGTACCTGTGTAATTTCAACTTTTCTTTATTGCTCTTCCGTATGCAATTCAAGGCCTTGTTTTCTTTCTCCTGATATTAAGCAGAGAGCAAGGATTCAAGATTTTTATCTACCAGTACCTCCATATTTTGATAACTGATTTGTATCACAGAACCACAGAGTGTAAATTCCCTTTCCTTTTTTATTTTCTTGCCTCAATCTCATTACCTTGCACCTCTCAAAATTGAATTTCATCAACCATTTATCAGCCTGCGAACCTAATCTATTAAAAGCAATCTGAGTTTTATTTCATTCTCTCATAGCGGTTGACGAAATTCAATTTTCAGAGGTGCAAGGTGCAGGTCATTATGGCAGTTCCTCCACATTATACCAAAAGGCCCCGTGTCAGGAAGTGCTTCTCCTGTCTCCCAGCATGGCTCTCACTCAGACAGGCATTAGCCCTTAGAATGGAATTGACTTTTCAACCTTATAATGTTTGCAGTTACACACACACACACACACTTACATATTCTGTACAAATGTGTTCAGTTCTCCTAAAACCAGCTATATGACCACAGTTACTAGTTTTTCTGCTTTTCCTTGTTAATCAGGGATAAAATATTCTGTATCCAGGCACACAGTGAAAACACAACTCTACCTGGCATTACTTTCATATGCTTCCATCTGGTTTTGTGTGACATAGTGTTCTACTGTAACAGTAATTTCTAAAGCAAAAGTGGAGATCTAATGTGTGTCTGAATTTTCTGCCTTTGATGCTTATGGTAATTGCAGGTATCAGAAGAGTGAGGCAGAAAACTGGTAAAAGCACAGACTCATTTTTAATGATACTTTAAGTAAAAAGATAATAAAAATTAAGAAATGATTAATAAATACTTCTCAATTTAGGATAAATTAAGAGTAACTCCAGTGATGTTAATGGAATTGCACCAGTGTAAAAGTGGTAAGAGAGGAGAATTAGGTCCATTAATTCTGATACCAATAAGAATTTGTACTTCTAAAGCACCTGCTATCCAAAGTTCTTACTATGTTTTACATCTACATCTCTGTAAGATACAGTATTATACTAATTTTAGAAATGGAAAAGTAAACCAAACAGAGATTAAGTCCCCCACATCACTGTGTGTGCACTTCTGCCTTGCACCAAAATTGCACAAGCAAAGTGCTTGATGTGTTCATGAAGCAGGAATTTGCACAAGTACATAATTTTCCAGGCCAGCTTTCACATATCCCATAGATGTTCTGTGTACACTTTTGCACGCACATCTTTAAAAACACGAGTCTAAGTGACTCACCAAATAGCGTTAAGTAGCAAGTCAATGGTAGAATACAAGTGACTTGCTACTGGGAGAAGAGGGTTGCTGGAAATACAATTCAGCAACCCTCTTCTCCCACTTCAACATACAAGAAACTCTCATTGACTTCAATGGGAGTTATTTATATCATTCCTGGGTGGTGTGTGTGGGGGAACCCCCTCAGGAATCCTGTCTGTTAGCCCCTGTGCAAGCCTTTTCTTTTGTTCAAATTTGCTATTATTTCTAGATAATAATTGCAGATTATTATTCTACTGACACTGTCATAACGTAATACATGTCGCCAATTATTTAAATATATGAAATTAGATTTAGAAAAATTCAGGTCTCTGGGTTATCAGTTAAACTCACTAAAAAAATGTAACTTCCACACCTGGTTAAATTAACATAAAGGTATCTAAAACAAGGCCAGATCAATCCACTATTTATAAAACATAAGGCCAGCAAAAGTTAATGCAATAACCAAACATGTCAAAGACAAAAGCTTCCTGTGGATCTAAAGTTAATGCAGGAGACAAAGCTTTCTGGGGGCCCATTGAAGACCCTGGAAACAAACTCAGAAAGGAGCTAAGGATCATCACAAACCTCACTATCTACTTTTTCAAGTGCAATCTTTGACCTGCCTTCTCTAAAACAAACACACAGCAGTGCATACCTTTAAAACAAAAAAGAACAAAGCCCCCAAACTCCACCAAAACAAAGCATTATACCAGCACACAGTTCTCGCTCTGGAGAGAGGATGAAGGAGAGAAAACCACATGTGACAGATGTCAGTCATGTCACTTAATGCGCTACTGGAAGACACTCTGATATTATGTGGATGAGTGCTGTTTAAGAACCTGTATTATACAGAAGAGATCACAAAATTTATCAGTCAGATTCTGATCTTGGTATAAATCTGGCGTAAGTCCACTGAAGATAATGCAGTTGCTCTGGATTTACACCAGTGTAACTGAGATAAGAATCAGGCATGTTATATGCTTACTAGCGGTAGGATAATCTCTTTTTCATTAGATCTAGGTCCAACTATACTTTCAACCAAAATACAGAACTTTCTAGTATTTTTCACTACATTTCTTGCCTTGTTTTCTAGGCTTTTACATGTTAGAATTTTATGAATATGAGTACACTGACAGAGCTGCAGCCTTTTTAAATTAAAGTCAATATCACATTAAGGCTGTGGCAAAAGTCTGAGTATCAGTTTCTGTAATTTATGTAACAAAACCTTTATAAACAAATGAACTTGGAAAATGAACAGAATCACCAATGAAATAAAATAATGAGTATGCTGGTTAAATGAATGATGCTATTAGAGGAATGAAGCTGCTTAATAACTCATGCATATGCTGCATAGTGACTTTTTTAACACTGACTCTTTTTTTAATCAACCAAAAAGAACCTCCCCCCCACAAATCATTATTCCAGTGTGGCACGATTTTGTATTTATGAAACCTTAGCACCGTGGAGTCACAGGTATATTAAGGTCAAATGAACACTGCAACCTCTTCCCAAACGTCTTGTCATAATTTTAAACTCACAAAGCGTGGTTTGGCTTACATGTGAGGAGGAAGACATAAGTAAAGCATTCTGAAAAGTTCTCCACAGGCACACATCATTGAGCATTGAGAACATTTTTCAACTAATCTAGTTATTAATGCCTCAGTTACCATATTAGTGCTGGCTGGAAAGCATTCCCTCATGTTGTTATTTTCTTCAGCTATAGCTCACATCAAGATGTACCTATCTGATGCAAAATTGAACTAAGTAAAGGGGAGAAAGGAGAATGACGGGATGACAGAGGCCCTTTTTCTGTTCCAGTTGCTGATTGACAACACTGCCATCCTTTAACGTGGTTTTATTTAGTTATTACAACCATCTCTCTGTAAATGACACTTAGGATTATTTAAGATTATGTTGTAATCCTTTTAATCCTCAGTGCTTTAAATTTCAGGCTAAACACCAAAGAGCAAACTAGCACTTAGCAGAAATGTTTAAAGCATGTGATTTGAACATAAATCTTCTTTTATTCACCACATTTCTGATGAAGACCTAGTGTATCTCAGCAGTTAGCCATAGAGAACACTACAGTATCTCATTGTAAATTGCTCTGTTTGATCAGATTTTGTTGAAACTGCTTTAAAGTAGTGCTGTTTACAGGCGCTATATAATCAACAACATAAACAAAGATAAGTCATGCTGCAGGTCACATTTATGCACTCTTTGATGAAACTGAAGTGTTTAAAATGCACAAAACTAGATAATGTGCACACATTTTAAATGAATTTGGCCTTGTTCTGATCAGACTCACCTTAGTTTAGGAAAGGAATAACTTCATTCAAAGTTAAACATGTGCAAGATCAGAATCCAACCCCCCCTTCCTGCCTGAATTTCATTTACTGTAGGTTTACATATTTTTCCACCCATATAATATGTTCCATATCAATGAACTGCATATAGTCCACATCTTTGTTGGCATGAATATTCTAAGCCATGTACATATCTCAGTTAGAACTCAAATTCCACATTTCCTGTGATTCTGGGTGTTCGATTTTCTTTAACACAAAATCTCAGTAGTCATTTTCTATTTGTAAACTATAATTCTTGGTCTCAGATTGAGTATCCAGGGTAAATCAAACTCAGAATTCTGTAGCCAGTTCTGAGATAATGCACCAACAAAAACCAACATTGCTCTGTTTTGGTCAAGAATAAATGCTTTATTATTCAGTTTGTAATGAAACAAAAACCCACCAATCATGCTTTGTTGCTGTGCTTTTGAACATATAATCATATTTATTTTGATAATTTCAGAGTTAGGCCAACTAATGTAGCTAATCAAATAGCAGTGAAGTCATCTAGATTTAGTTTTCCAGCAAAGCCTTTCAGATTCTTTCCATTCCAACAGAACTATGAATAGATAGATATTCAGAGGATGGCTATATATTTTAAATAAATAAAGCATCAAGAGTGTCTCCGGCACATTCAATATCCAAATATAAGCCACCTTCCTTGGTTTTAAAAATCTGCCTGGACTCTCACTTTACTACCCTTCCTACTGTTTCCATTCATCGAGCATCAATCCTTTCAGTACTTTATCAAAATGCCACTACTGTTGGTACCAAACAACTCTTGCCATCTGGCACAGACTTCTAGTATATCTCCATCACTCTAATCAGTGCTCCACCCTTTTAGGTTTATATCTCTGATTTCTCACCCACTCAGTTATTGATCTTATGAACAAATGATTTAATGGTTTCAGAAGAGAACTGATCCTGATTCTTCTCTATACTCAAACTCAAATAGTTCAGTGATCTCCATTAGCTCTGCTAATGTGTAAGGGTTTGTGGAATTTGGCTAACATGATATTTTATGCCTTATAGGGAGACAAAACTGAAGAATGAGAGCAAAATTGAATTATCTACCCTACCAATATGCTCTATGGATTACCCAAGAATTGTGAAACCTCATATTTTATAAATCACTGTCATATTTTAAGAGGTGCGACGGAGTCAGACCAGAAGGATATAAGAGAGTGCTGGAAGGCAGGTATATTAGTCTCAGGATGTGCAGGTCCCTGTTCCCTGGATAGCCAAACAAAGGCAATTCCAGGCCAATCAAGACACCTGGGGCCAATTAAGAACCTTACAGAAAGGAGTAGAAACAGCTAGCCTGATTGGGACACCTGAAGCCAATCAGGGACTGGCTGAAACCAGATAAAAACCTCCCAGTTAGTCAGGTGGCTGTGGGTGTCAGGAGCTGTCGAAGGAGGATGTGCTGTTGGTGAGACTGAGTGGTGGACAACATATCATACAGAAGGAAGGAAGCCCTGAGGTAAGGGTGAAGTGGAGTTTGAAGAAGCGGAGACTGCTGTGGGGAAGTAGCCCAGGGAATTGTATTGTGTTTTGTGGATAAAAGGTCAGCCATCTTAGCTACTAGGGTCCCTGGGCTGGAGTCCCGAGTAGAGGGCGGGCCCGGGCTCCCCCCCTTTCTGTCTCCCCTAATTAGTTACTGAGAAAAGGAGGTCACTCTGGGGCCTGGATGAGTTTCTGAGGTCCTAAATCTGCCAGGAAGCGCAGGACCCACAAATACAGACTTGGAACTTTGTCACAGAGGATAGTTGCAAAAGCACCTAAGGGACATAGGTGCACATCCTACTGACTTTCAATTATCTTAAATCTTGTAGGTGCTTTCAAAAATATTCCCCTTATATCTTTAGCTAGAGTGGGTCCAAATTATCTGCTGCACTCACAGTTGGCAGGTAAGAGATGAGTCCTTTCAGGAAGACAGTTACAGTCACTGATTCTTTGTCTCACCCCGATCACAGCTGCAAGTAAAAGTTGCCTGGTGACTACTCTAACACTTTCAAGCTGGCAACAGTCTCTAAGGGAATTTGAACCAGCTGAAGACATCCAGAGCTCTGTACATGCTAGCCATGTCACATCCCCCTCAATTTTCTGTCACACTAATAGCTGTAGGGTAGATGGCATACAGCCTACTATGCTAGCTCTAAAAAAGGGCCTCATCTACAGGGTAGGGCTAGAAGCAGAATGGCCCATTCCTTGAGATGACTCTAATCCAGTAGAGATCATTGGGGGTCACCTATGGAAGCATCACTGCTCTGGGTGGACCTGTGGAAGCATCACTGCTTTACTGTCGTAAAGACCTAAATTTCTATATAGTCCAGTCTTCAAAGGTCTTGGCACAGCACACTAAGCAGTATTTACTCTTACTTTTCTCCAGCATGTAATCCACACCTGCTCCTACCTTGGAAGCAATTCGATATCTGCTAGTGATGCCACGTGCAACCTGGTTAACTGACATGCCCATTTTTTACTCCATCTGGCAGGAGTTATATGTCCTGAAGATGCACCCTCCCCTCCTCTTGTGTCCTAGAAGCAGGGGGGCACAAGTCCACCACACACAGCTCTTCATGGTTGACATGAGGAGCAGGACAGAAATCCAGGGGAGATGACTGAAGGGACAATGAACCTCTAAATAAGAGGACAAGGAAGGGTGAATAATTTTGATGACAATAAGATCTAAATCTCTACCCAAAGTTCAGACCTTATTTTGAGGTTTGAAATAATTTTGTTATATTTCTCTTCTTCTACTACTCTTTGCTCACCTCTCCACTTGTTCTTCCCCCACTCCAGAAGCATAAATGAAAAAAAAAACATTGCAAAAAAGGCACGAATGCCTTTTGTGTGGAGACAAGATCTAAGCTTCAGATAGTGATCAAGTTGGTGAAATAAAATAATATTAAACACAATTTTATATGCTCTTACCAGCTAAATATACAGTCATCTCTTTTGTAAGTCTACTGTTACCTGACTTCCATACCAGGGTTCATTACCAGGGTATGAACTAGAGGTACACTAGTTGCCTTATTAAAATAAATCAATGTAATATATAAATAAGGAAAGGAAAGGAAAGAAAAGGAAAGAAAAGAAAAGGAAGTTCTCATTGTTAGATCCTCACTACTGAAGCCCTATATAAAATTCCAAATGCTTGGATGGAAAAAAATAATCATTATAGCGCTTGATTCAACTTCCATGACATCAACAAAAGCATTTCCATTTATTTCAATGTGTGTTGGACTGGGTCCCTATGGTGGAAATGTTGCAACAACCTTTTTTTAAGCATCCAGATCCTGGAATTTCAACCCTAGAATAATACCTCTCTCACCCTTGAAAGGCATTTATCTTGCCGTTAAATGAAATGGCATGTGGATGAAAAACAATTAAGCCACATTGTTTTCCATGAAATAAAATGATCAGCACATGAGAAATATATAAACTTCTGAATTGGCTCTGATGGATGCCAGGTTCTTCTCCCTTCAGCCCTTTCCACTCAGGAATGAACCTGGGTCATCACAGCCGTGAGCAGCAATAAAAATAAACAGAGTAACCACACTCAGTTGGATCAGAGCTTAAGTAAGCAATTTGGGAAAGTTCTGTTTATGGAAGTTCCTTAGGTCAAGGATTCCAGGCTTAAACTCAAAGCAATTACCTGCTAAGTTTTAAAAACAAATTGAATGTGGAACATTAATCAATACATCAACAGGTTCTCAAGTGTTTTTAGTAGATTCAATCATCAGGACTCTTTAGCCTAGAAAAAAAATAGTAAACTGAGGCTGAATAAAATGTCATGCTTTTAAATTGTAAAAGAAACAAGTGTTGTATTAGATCAAACTGTAGCTAGTAAAATATGTAAACACGGAAATAAATCCCAGTTCTTAACCTTAAAGGCCTTATACCCAAAGGGAGAATGAAATGAACAAATTGTCTCTTACCTGAAAGACATTCTTTCTACTAGATTTCTCTGTAGTCCATTCAATGTGAGCTCCACACAAATCCACCCATTCTGGTTTATATCCTGCTTTCTGCAAATAAAAAATTAAATACGCAGTATAAATTGAATGTACAGAAATGGAGACAGTTGTCAGATAAAAAGAGAGTGGATCAAGTTCAACTGGCAGATTATTCTAGCATTGTTGCTAGCACCACTCTGAAGGGCCTATTAATCCTCCCTTTAATACAATATATATCCCTTTTTCAAGGATCTCAGTGGGAATTATATGTGTGCATGTGTGTGTGTGTATGTGTTATTTTAAAAATTCATTAGGCTATTTCCTAATTAAAGCAAAAGACAAAAATGACTAGTTATTTCCTGATTTTTTAATGATTACTTTGCATCACTGAACCTGAAAAAGGCTTGTGGAAAATACATCGGTTCCGACTGATACAGCGAGAAAGAACTGAGACTGTAAAAGAGTGTGTACTTCAGCTCTACAGTAGGCCATCTTTTTATCTAAGCTACTTACCATGGTCTCAATCCCATGAGATGCCCACATTGGTGAGTTCCACCAAAGTTAACAAGTTAGGGATGCACTAAGTATCTCTCAGGAGCTGCGCAACACCTTATAGGCCCATTACACATCCCAGAGAATAACACTTAAAAAACTTAGTTCCATAAAATTCCTTTTGTGTTTGATTGGGGCAATAACTGAATGATGTTAATAGTCACCTTGACTCATCTTTTTTGTCCCTTATTTTTGCTACTACTATTATATATGTATACTACAAGTATACTATTACTTGTATACTACAAGTTTGTCATCAGTAGATCTCAAAGCACTTTACAAAGGAGAACAGTATCATTTTGCCCTTTCAGATAGGGAAACTGAGGCATAGAGAGGGGAAGAGACGTGAATACAACTCTGGTCTCTTGAGTCCCAGTTCAGTGCTCTAACCACTAGGCCACACTGCTACTTTAAACCACTCTAACTTTAAAGGTGACATCAGTTGTTAAGAAAACTAAATGGCAGTAGGCACCATGGAGATTCCAGCATTATCTTACTTTTCGGCATCCTAAAAATGCTCACCAAAATTCTCTGATGTTATTAATGGCTAAAAACCATGTATTTCCAGAGTTGCATTGAATTGGGTAAAAAAAATAAAATAAAAGATCAATTTGTGTTGAGATAAGCGCAGTAAAAAATCCTAGTCAAAAGCATTACAGTCATGGAACTGGCATTTTTCAGAACTGGAGATATAATTATATTAATCATTTGCCACACCGCAACACCTCCATGTCTCAGGACCCGTGGTGGACAAGCTCAATAATAGGTCTTTGTTCCTTGTTTTCAGAAGGGAAATAAAAGATATGTAATTTAAAAAAGAAGGATGTTCTTGCAGCTAAAGCACTAGGCTGGAAGAAGCAGGTGCATTCTGTGGGGATATTGAGGACTGTCACTTTAAGAGTGGGGAAGGGAAGGTTCCTAGTTCTGCTTGCAGGCTCAAGGGCTCTGCAGGAAGTTGTGCGGTGCACTCAGAATCACTCTGCAAAAGCCAGCATAAAAGCAATGTGGGTTGAGTTGTGCCTGTCTGCTTTAAGAAGTATCCTGTTTTGGGGGGTTCTTGTGTGTTAAAATTCTGGATTCTAAAAATAAAGCTGTGTTACATTGCAACTTTCCTGTATGAGTATTTATGTTTTTAATCTAATTTCTCAGTGTGTATACTATGACATTAACAGGTTCCATATCTAACTCTGCCACAGACTTCCTGTTTAGCCTTTGACAAGCAGCTTAACCTCCCTAACCCTCAATTTCTCCATCTGCAAAATGGTAAAACTTAATTTTACGAGTTATGAAGCTTAATTAATTTTTTAAGCACTTTAAGATCTTCAGATAGAAGATTTTGAGGGGCAAATTTATTACTATAAGCAAAATATTTTAATAGAAATGTCCAAGTTACTACAAAATTCAGTACTGCACAACTTTTAAATATATATAAAATATATATTTATTATAATATATTTAATATATATTTAAAACACTATATTCATAGGACAGATCAATCACTCCAACTGTAAAACCTATAGCGGGGGCTCAGAGACAGGAATATCTATGAAGCACCTGTCAAGGATTCCATCCGCAGTGCTCTATCAAGAAGCGGGGTTTGCACTCCCACAGAATAGAATGTGCAGTTCCCTGGGGAATTGGTGGAGATTTTGTCAGGTAAATTTAATTGCTTCCTCTCTTTGGATAAAATCACAAAGTTATTGGAGGAGCCTGAAAGCATTTACACACCTGGGGTGAAGGAAAGGACTACCCACTCAAGCAAACTTTGGAAGGTGTAAACACCAATGAAGAAGAGAAAATCTTGGAAGAACATAAGGAAAAAAAGGAAGAAAGTAAAATTTAGGATGAGATCAGGATGAAGTGCCTTGACAGTGAGATCACAGAATCATAAATATGCAGGGCTGGAAGGGACCTAAAAAGGTCATTAAGTACGCTCCTCTGCACTGAGGCAGAACCACGTAAATGTAGATCATCCAATTTGTTCTTAAAATCCTCCGAAGATGGGGTTTCCACAACCTCCCTTGCAAGCCTATTCCAAAGCTTAATTACCCTGATAGAAGCTTTTTCCTAATATCTGACATAACAATTCCTTGCTGTGGATTAAGCACATTACTTCTTACCTTACCTCCAGTGGACACGGAGAACAACTGATCACTTATCATCTTTATATACGTTAATATACTTGAAGACTGTTATTAGGTCCTCGCTCAGTCTTCCTTTCTCAAGACTCTATGTGCCCAGTTTTTTTAACCTTTCCTCATATGTCAGGTTTCCTAAACTTTTGCTCACTTTTGTTGCTTTTCGGGTGGACTCTCTCTAATTTGGCCGTATCTTTCTAAGTATGGGTTCCAGAATTGGACATAGTGCTCCCTCAGTTTCCCTATCCCATCATTTTTCCCACCCCACAGTGCCTCAGTTTCCCCAAAGATACTGACCTCCTCTGAAAAGAGCTTTGAGGTCTCTGGATGAAATTCATTATATTAGAGCTAGGTATCATTATTACCAAAATGGGTCTCCAGTGGAAACATATGGCCCCTGTTTAAGTCTACAGGAAGTCCATGAACATGTCCGAAAGTACATTATGGTCTGTGTTGTCCAACTTGCTGTACAATCCACTGTCTGCTTCATAAGCATTCAGGCACAACTAACACATCCTGTAATTGAGTGAGTTAAGGCTACCATGAGAGACCTAATACTTAATGTCCTTGCTTTGTGCTTTTTAGTCAGATCATTTATGTTATATCAGTGTTGTTGGTAGGGGTTATACTGTAAATTGATATAAGTGTCTGTTACAGTGAAACCTTCCTCTGCATGAATATGGGTTTAGGAGGCATTTACAAGCATCTTGCATATGTGTTAAATATCCCCTGTTCAACAAACTATTCAGAAAAAAAAAACTGTACTCATCCTTCTCTCGGTCAAAATTACAGATCTTTGAAAACAGAATTTTAAGTACGGAATTCTTGACAGCCTGATACAAGCAGAAGCTAGGAATGGAGCTATGATCCTTTTTGATTATGTTATCAATTTAAAATAAAAAAAAAAAAGGAGTTCAACAGGTTTTGTGACTTCCATAAAGTGGTATGAAATACAGATTTTTGACGAGGAATGATCAAACCAGGTGCAAAAAATACAAATTCATCAAACCATTGCATTTTCTTTGTATTTTTATTAATACTTTAACAGTTTTTTAAACAAACATCTCTCAATCTCTCCTTCTATGCTTTCCACCAACATTTTTTTCTAATTAATACTAATGATGAGGCCATAAGGCAGTGCTAACCTGAAAAGAACAATGGTCCCAATCCCCTCATTCAAGTCAATGACAATTTTATTACTAGCTTATCTGAGATCAGGCCCTATATCTACAATAGGGTTACAAAAGCAAGGAATAACACTCTGTGGCTATAGGTATAATCAATTCTGTGTATTAGATTATTATTAAAAACTATGGTAAATATATATTTAAATAGCTAATAAACATTATTTCTCAGCAATGAGAGAGAGATTATATGTATGTGATTTCATTTCTCCCCTCATGTTGCCTGAGTGACTTTACAGTGAAGTATTATTCTTTTTATAATGATTCATTTTTATTTTAAATTTTCACTTTATATACAGTACTTAAGAATTAATGAATTAATAACCTTATAATCCAAAGCAGTATTTATCTTTTTGTTAAATCACATCATTTTCCTGTTATAAATAAAATTGCTATGTTATTAAATTCATACTACAATGAATGAACATTGACTTTATTGCATTATTTAATTAATGGTTGAGTTCCCCCTTTGCCGAAATAAACAATATTTGAAAAAAAAATCAGTAAACAAATGATTCTTAATGAAGTTTATTATATTATTCCTTTTCAGCTATCAAAATTATAGCAGAATGAATGGGTTTTAAAAAAAAACATACATTGCATTAGATGCATCAGATAGAATCAACTTGCCTGGATTTAGCTAGCCTGAGCAGGAACTTCTCTGATACGTTAGGTTTGGATTTGACATGTTGGATTATGACATAAATAACAGTGATAGTCATCTACTGTTTCTCCAGGTTTTATGTAAAATATTTGATAGGATAGAAAAAAAAAGCAAGTTCAAGTCTGCAGTACAATTTATTACTTATTTCTGAACTTTTTAATTTATTTCTGAACTTTCAGACTAATAGCCAAAAGCCAAAAAAATTTTGTTTTGTCCTCAAAATACACAAACATAGGGCAACATTAATTCATGCCTGTAATTTTGTTCCAGTAGATACTGCTGCCTTAGCCACACCACCTAAAAGATCATTTCTGGCAGAGGAAGGCTAATCTGAGTGAGCAGAGGTATAAGGGACGATGGTCTGAAATGTGCAGTCTGTGTGTCATGACATGAGGAAGGCCAGCAAAGAGAAAGGAGAGGATTGGGCCAGGAACTGGAAAGTTACCAAAAATGGTTTATCAGTTTAGTCATGTTAATAACATAACATAATAACCAATAACATAATGGTTATTCTTCTAAATTTGACCTTTTATTTTAAAAAAGTAAGATAAAGGTACAAGGATGTGAATATTATTTCACTGACCATGAGCACTGCATTTTCAGGGCAGGATGCTGGCTTAGAATGAACTGCTGTTTTATAACTTTTACTTACTTATTTCACATTTAGACAGAGTTGGATTTCGATTTGGACCAATCCTCAGTCTCTGGTAAGGTCCATATGCACCACTCATTAAACCAGCCATAAAGGAGCTGATGAAAATTCTTCCAGTGTCGGGGAATCTTGGACTGAGATAAACCAGATTATGTTGCTTTTACTCAAGCCTCCTGTCATACAGGGAGGCAAGAACCCAGCAGAGGGCTAGGAGGAGATGTGACAGCGGTTGGAGAAAGGGGGCTGGGGTGAGCATTTATAATGCGCTCTAACAAACCTCAGCTGGTGGAATGGTCCTCACTCCTAATGCATGTTAGAGTAGCCGGGGGGTGGGAGGCTCTACATTTTGGTAGGGCTGGCTCAGCACCCTGACTGGCCTCACATCCTGGAAGATGAAAAGGCAGCATATAGCCACCTTTCCTTCCCCTGCCTAAGATGTGCCATGTGTGAATTCAGTGCAGCTCATTACCTTTATGGAATCCACAACTAACAGGTGAACTTTTCTGGTCTAGTTTTAAATTCCTGGCAAACCCAAAGGTGAATTTTCTCCCACCTTTGGAATTTCAGTCCTGTCCCTGTACCAACTTAATTCAATGGAATTTTAACTAGAGTATGTGCAAGATTAAGTATTTGGAAGCTGAATCTTCAAGGTGTGGAGTCCTTCTTGCAAGCAACTGAGCATTCTCAAAACCCTTGTAGGGTAAGCCCTTACCCATGTGGGAGAGGGAGCTGTGTCAACCGATAAAGTAGGATTCAGTAAGATCCACTTTAGATCCTCTGAGAGGTTATAGTTGACTTCAGAGTTGTTCTGCTAGGGCAACAAACAGTCTAGATGACTTTCTGATCAGTTTTATTCCCTGCAGGTAAAATGTCAATGCTCATCTTATAGCAAAGGAATGGAGTCTCCTCTTTTCACCAGAACATGGGCTTTAGAAATAAACAAAGGTAAGTGAGTTTATGTGATATTTTAAAACTATCATAGGAGTGAATTTCAAGTGTACTCATAGCCAGACTTTGTCCTTATGGAATATTGTGTATGGCAGACCAGCCATTAGTGCCCCGACTTCACCTCTCGCTCTGGGTGAGGTAATGGCAGTGAGGAAGGTAACCCTTATTGATGGCTGAGATGTGGAACATGTAGTTAACAGTTTAACGGGTGACCGAGTGAGTGCCGAAAGTACTAAGTTAATGTTCCAGGGAGGAGTAGGTTTCTTTACTGGTGGAAATGTTCTGATCAGACAGTTCAAGAATTTTCAAGAATCTGGTGGTTACTGGATAAGTAAAGATCGAGTAGCTGTTCAATGGTGGCTTACCTACACTGACTGCCAGCAAGTGAATCTGTAGTGAGCTAAGAGAAAGAGCTGTTTTCCTGAGAGTAAGAAACATCTGCTGCCTCTGGAGATCAATGGTTTTGCTGCACCCAGATAGAGACATGTTTCAACTTGGTTAGATGGAATCCTTTCTGCTATTATTAAAAATGGTGCGCATCGCTTTAGATCATAAACATTCTAGGCTCAATGCCCATCCAAACACCAAGCCATGAGATGAAGTGCTTCATGGCTGGGGTTCTTGACTCTACCATACTGCTGAATCAAGAGATTCAGAAAAGACAAGATGCTAACTGGCAGATGGAATGCCATTCATTGGGCATTTGGAAACCAGATTTGCCTGACCTATTTAATGGTGATGGGGATAACATGCACAGGCGTGTCAAATCTTCCATAGACTTCAAGGCAGTAGCAGGATGGGAGAGAAAGCATACCTCAAGTGAACTGAGCAAGAGCTAGAAAAGAATCACCTCTGGAGTGCTTTCCTTGAGCTCCCCTGGAGGAGCATATGTTGTATTTCCTGTTTGTCCTAGGGGTTCCTCACTGAGTGAAAATGATATTCATTACTGAACTGTGTATCTCTCACTTGTGAGCAGTGCTGAAATGACTTCTCAGACTGTCTGCCAGTGAATTCTGGGTTCCAGAAAAGTACATAGCCAACAGGGCAATATGGTTCTTGATACCTTAGTTCCATAAGGTGACTGCTTCTATATACACAAGGATCTTGCTCATCCCTGCTTGTTAATGTAGAATATGGTACTCACATTGTTTGACAGTATGAGTACACAGTGAAACTGGATAAATGGCAGGAAAGATTTACAAGTCTCTTGGACAGCCCTAAGTTCCAGAAGATTGATGTTCATTTTGGTCTCTTAGGCATCGAAGTGTGCTGCACCATACCAATGTAGGATCCCAAGCCTATCAGAGAGGCATCCATATTTATCATCTTGTCAGGTGTGGGGGATGGGAAAGGAACACATACAACACACTTGCGTAGCTTTTTCCACCAGTTATTAAGGTCCCCATTCTCACAGGGATTGTCACAATGGTGTTCATGATGTGCTTCCTTGGTGTATATCTACTGTTCAGAGCCAAGCCTGAAGGAAATGAAGGTGGAGTCTGATGAATGGAATGAGGTAAGTGCATGATATGATATGTCTCAGGAGAGAAATGCAAGAGTGGAAAGATATGTAAGGGTTGTACATAACTTGGTCTATCAAGTTGCTCATGGTGTGAAATCTGTCCATGAGGAGATAAGCCCTCAACCTGAGTCCCTCCTCTGAATTCTACAGTTTATATTACAGTCAGAATAGACTTTTCCAAATTCACACAGACTCCTAGGGATGAAAGAAGCTGAGGAAGTGATGAAGCTAATGCAAGGGCTTCCAGATGTGTCCTGATAATGAGAAGTATGGAAAGACTGTGAAGCCACTTCATCTGAAGTGTGCTTCTACTGCTATAAACACTTTGGTGAAGATTGTGGGTGCAGTTGCTAGACCAAATGGAAGCACCTGTATTGATAGTGGTCAGGACTCACCATAATACTAAGGGGATCTTCTGTGGACAAAGTGTCCATGTGAAAGTATACATCTTTGATATCGAGAGCTGTGAACCACATGCTCTTTTCCAAGGATGGTATTATGGAGGCCAGTTTAATATTACAAAATTGTAGTTTAAGAATAAAAACTTTGAATTGGTGCAGAGCAAAAATGGGCCTTACTGCACTCCAAGAGTGGGTAAGCAGTGCTAGAGGGCCACCACTAGGTATGTGAGGATTGGGTGGAGATGATACCAACTGTAGCTGACAACTCCCAAGTGTCTTGTTGTGTAATCTGAGACCTTTTTCTGCATCAAAACAATGTAATATCGAGCAGTTTAGGAGGCTCTTCTGTCCTAATAGGACCCACCATTAGCAGATAAAGAAACAAATCTTAAGAACTTTAAAGAAAACATTTTTGATGGCATTCTATCTGGCAAGGAATCACTTATCCACAGTTGTGATTGCGAAATCTATACTTTTTTATTGTTTTGCCTTTACAGTCTCTACTTCTCTACTGTTTATCTGGATGGTATCCATCTGTTGTATAACTAATTTTGCAAGATTTAAATCAGCTAAGGCGGTGAGGTATGATTGGTTAAAGAATTGTTCATAATGGGCTAGAATTGGTGAAAAGAACTGTTTTGTAGTATGTTATTTTAAAATGATTGGTTAAGATATAGCTAAGCAGGACTCAAGTTTAACTTTATAATCTGAGGTTCAAAAGGAAGTCCTTTGGAATCTACCTTCAGGACAGAGAACAAGATCAGAGCTTCCAGACCTTAACATTGTGCCGACTACATTGTGAAGAATCTGGAGCCCCAGAAGATCTAATCTTGACTGGCCATCAAGAACAGTTTATCTGCCTTATTGGGAGAGACGAGTATTGTATGCTTAGCATGTGTATTCTGTTTTGGTACCTATTAATAAACAGAGGTTAAGGATATTACCATGTAAGGCTCTTTCACTGGTAAAAGGCTCTGCAAACCCACAGAAGATTACATCCTGAGCCCCGGGAACTGAGTAAGAGTTGCCGTGAGTCCGGGAATTGGGTAAGGATGCATAACAATGGCAGTTGCCACTGCACTCGAAATAGTGTCTGTCACATCAACAGCAGATTGTAATGTGTTAAGTGCCAAAAATTGACCTCTGTCTTGCTGAGGTAATTTGTCTTTAAAATCTAAGAACTTTGAATAATTCAGAAAATCAGACACAGACAACCGTGCCTAATTGTTCAATATGCTAAACTGGTGGCTGCTTTCTTCCCCATCAGGTCCATATATTTGGTCTCCTTATCAGAGGAGATGGTTCTTGGATGTTGCTGAATTGATCTTTCTATGGCAGCCTGAACAACTATGGAGTTTGGTGCAGGATGGTAGATAGAAACTCCATTCTGTTAGCCAAGACAAAGTAACATTTCTCATCCCTTTTGGGGGTAAGGATACATGTTGCTGATGTATCCCATAAGGTGCTTGCTGTTTCCAGTATGGTTTCTTTCATCAGGAGTATTATTTGGTTGGACGCTATGGGTTGCAGGATGTCTAAAAGCTTGTGTTGTGTATTCTGGGCCCCCTCTAGGGAGATATGGAGCTCCTTCAACACCCTGTGTGACAGATCTTGAAATTTGTTTGTGGTTATTGTAGTGAACCCTTGCATTCCTGCTCAGAGGGAGGCCACTCGTTCCGGTTGTCTTCAGGCTTGTCTGGCCAAGGCATGAAGCTGCCAAACAGTCTAGGACCTCACAATAGGGCTGGGCACCAGACGGTCATGGCCAGGCTTTAGCCTAGGCTTGGGGAGGCTCAAGCTGCCAGCAATTAAACACTGGCTACAGGGAGCTGGCTTCAGCTGGGGCAGGGGTCTAACCTCCAGCAAGCAACCACAGCTATGGATCTGGTGTGGGCCTGGGCTTGACGAGGCTCAGGCAGCCAGCAATCAAACAGTCTTAAGGCTGACTTTAGCCTGGGTGGGGCTCAGGCAGCCAGCAAAGCAATAGTCTATAAGGGAGCTGGTAAGGGAGGCTCCTTCTTCAGGGCAGGAGCTTCTCTGCATAGTGTAGGGAGTCGGCCACCTCAGGATGAGGTGGCAGGGGAATGTAGGCCCATGCTACTCCATGGCATCCCAGCCCAGGGCCCTGGCAGAGGCCTCTGCATTGGCGGGGATCCAGCCCCAACACGCTGACTGAGCCACCCTTGGCTCTGCAGCCGGCTGCCCCAGGCCACTTCCTGCCTCCCCAGAGTTTGGTACTTCTCACTTCCAGGACTCATTGGGCTCCTCAGAGTACACTGCAGCCAATAGTCTGGACCACTCCTCGTCTGGGTCTCCCACTTCTGCAGCTATCAGACAACTGGGGGATTGGTTCCTCCCTGGGCATGGCAGTAAGGTTGGAGCATCCTTCTCTTCCACAGATTCTGCCTCCACTGGGTTGCAGTATCTTTCTCTTATACTTCTGGCCCTGTCCCGGCCCTTCCAGAAAGGGAGGTGGGGCAGACTAGGGGAATGTAGTGGAGCCTCGCTCTCCCACTGGGAGGGAGGGCACTTGGCCTCTCTACAGTCATCCAGAGGAACAGCACAGCTGGGACAATTGCCTCATTCAGAGATGAAGAAGATAGTGTTGCGGTACCAGTGGAACCAGCAGATCCAGCTCATAGATGTCCTACTCTGCAGGGTCAGGAGGAAGCTCTGGTTGCTGTCCTAGAGGGTATGGGTGGAATGACTCCACGTTAGATACAAGTGACCCTGGGAATCATATGTATGGGTCCCACTGGCCCAACTAGGGCCGTTAGGAGCATTTGAAGTTGGGTTGCGGAAGTCCCCAAGGCATGGTACAGTCAATTCCAAGGGGACATTCTGGGTGCAGGTTGGTTTCAGAAGGTTCTCAGTGTCCTGTCTGGATGGATCTCTCTTGAAGGAGATGCTAACAGTTCCTCCGGTAGTCTGAGTCTGATAACAAAAAAAGACCAGTTCTGGTTCAATCAGCAGTGCCAATAGCTCTGTGGGAAAAAAGTCGCAGCTAGTAGACAAAATTATCCTGTAGCCTTTTGACTCCACCAGGGGATACATCATCCTGGTAAGGGATGGTCCTGTCAACAGAAGAGATTGCTGACCTGGGGGGACAAAAGATGTCTTCTTGTAGAACAAATATGAATCTCTTTATTCTCCCTGAAGTGCTCAGGGGTCTGTCTGCTCATACCGACAGAGCCAATATATGGTGGCTCTGGGTTAGAAGGTCCATATGAGGTTGTGGTGGCACCATGAGAAGCTGAGGTTCCCAATGGGTCTCTTCACAAGAACTGATGGCTTTTGATCTTTAAACCTGGATTAGCCTTACATACTCTATTTATTTCATATTGAGCTTTTAGGAGAATGTATTTCTCGTGAAAGGTACCAAGCTGACAGTCACTATCTGGTCAAGCACAGGGAGTTGTAATTGTGACATGGAGTGGTTATCTGCAGGTGTGAGACAGCTGCCCATTTAGTTTTTGACCACTCTGTTGAGACTCCTATGAAGGGTATCAGTTGGTGCCAGTTGTGGCATTGATGTAGACAGTTATCTGACAGGTGCAGGTCTGAGATACTAGCCCAAAAACACATGCTAACAGAATACATTTTAAAACACATCATTTTAATTAAGTCAATATAATTTTCTAGCCTATAACTCAATATAATCCTATTCACAGAATTAAATTTTAATTTATACATAATGTTTGTCTGCATAGCTTCTGAAACGTGACATCATCCAGCCATTTCAGTATAAAAAGATATTGAAATGATCAAAAAGAGCTAGATGTCCCTTTTTATTTTTTACTATTATTTTTTACAAACAACCCTTTGCACATGGGGGCAAGGAGCATCAGGAAAGGGTACTCTTTTAGAGAAGAGTTTATGGCAAATAATATTGATGATTTAAGAGCACAGAACTAAAAATTTTTTCATCATCTGCCACATATAAATTAGTTTATTGTTTGTGACTCCTGCCAAAAAATGCACCTTCTTGGCCACCCATCACTTCAATAAGGTATGGCAGGTTTCATCAAGCCTTGAGAACCTTTCACAGCAGGACTCTGTCAAACCATTCCTGTTTTGTCCACAGAGTCATACACTTACTAACTTCTCTTTCTGGAGCCCATACGAAGGTTTGTAGGCTCAGACTCCACAGTAACGAGTGCTGAAGGGATACATGCCGCTATTGTTTGCGCAATGTAACTGTCACATCTCTGAACACTCAGATCAGTGGCCTCTCCTTGGGGCACAATAAAAAGGTACTGCAAATTTCACTTTGTAGTAACTATAGCTTCAGAAATTGCTTTAACTGTATTAGGAGGAGTCAGAAGAAATGTTCTGGAAGGTTAGCTGGATATGATAGGTGTCACATCTATACTAAGATGAAAAATCACTCTGCTAACTTACAATGTTTTTCCCTTTGGTAACACCCTTTATTAAGGTGCCATTTATAAATAGTTAATTATTATTTATTAATGCATAAGCCACTTTATAGCATGCTGGATAACAACTGAAATTCATGTATTAAAGATGCACACACTTGGTTTAATACAATTTACGTCTTATAATATCCTTTGCAACAGATTCTCATCGCATCATCTGTTAAGCATTTATTACTAATGCATTTTATAACACACTTTATAATACACTATTTGAGGAAGTAGCTGCATTTAGTGATCATTTCATAAATAAGAATAAAGCATTTGTAAATGGCACCTTAATTTAAAGGGTTACCTTCACATTACCGGGTAGTTGTTCACCATCTGTCTCACTTTTCAATTATTCTCAAAATGCACCGCTTAATAAAAGACATGTTAAATAGTATTCCTTCCCCTATCCTCCACCTGATTAGAAGTTTGAATCATTTTCTTACAGCTGTTCTCAAATGTCTTATGGTTGGCTACTTAGTTTGACTGTATTTATTTATTTATTTTGATAATGCCAAGCTTTCTATTTAGTAACATCCATTTTGAAAAGATGAGCACAATAAGATAGATAACTGCCTACCAGATTGGCCAATGCTGGCTGTTTGGATTCTTTGTAGAATTCTATTTTCCCACCAGCAAGAACGATCCAAGAAGTAGACCAGTTTTTCCTTAAAAAAATAAAATAAAATAAAATTAAAGGCTCAAGTAAGCAAGAGTTATCTTGATTAGGGAAGATGATACCATGGATTAAGCCAACAACACTTCATATTTGAAGACCTGTGTTCCAACCCTTTTTCAGAAATGAAAATGGTCAAAATTCACTCTCTGTGTCAACAAGGGCACTTTTATTGATATTAATGGAGTTGCACCTGTTCACACCATGTCTGAGTTTGGTCCAATGGGTTTGATGGGCCAATTCTCTGAATTCACATTTAAAGCCCAGAATGGCTCATATCCATCAAAGCACTTAAGCACATGCACAACTTTAACCAAATGAAGAGTCCAAATGAAAACCAATGGCACTGTACAAATGCTTGAAGTTCACATGTACTTAAATATTTTACTGCATCCGGGTCTGTATGACTGGGCACCATTTGGAGATTGATATTTAAGATAGGCCCATGACAGGAATAGTAAAGATGTCATAATGTCAGTGTGAGGTATACTGAGCTGTGCACAGGACCTGTATTTAAAGATCAAATACATTTTCTCCCTGTGCATAATAAAAAAAGCTAAATCAAACAAGAGGTTTCCAGCAGATCAAGATATACAGTAGCAGTATTTTATGTAAGTTACAAGAAAGTGTAACAACACATAGAAGTTCTTCATCTGTAAAACACAAACAGCAACAACTTCTGTGGAGTGATATAGAAGGGACAAAAACATTTTTTCAAGGATAGCCACCCACTGGAGAGATCCACAAATAAAAAGGTCATTAAAAACCACACTGTAGATTTTAATATTCATCACTCTGATGGACGTTTGTTCAAAAGCATTGCACTATCATTACCTAATTAACAGAACTAGTTACACAGAAAAACATATATTTGCAAATAAACTTTTTAAGTTTGATTCTCTGATTTATTGTCATCCCCAAGAATTGACACACACCACAGACAAAAATATGGCAAATCATAAAAGTGTTGCAAATTTCAGCAGAAAAATTACTCATTCCAAAATGCATACTGTACCAGACACGATAATTAATCACATAAGAATATGATACATAAGAAGGGCCGTACTGGGTCAGACCAAAGGTCCATCTAGCCCAGGATCCTGTCTACTGACAGTGGCTAATGCCAGGTGCCCCGGAGTGAGTGAACCTAACAGGTAAAGATCAAGTGATCTCTCTCCTGCCATCCATCACCCCACTCTGACAAACAGAGGCTAAGGACACCATTCCTTACCCAGCTTAGCTAATAGCCATTAATGGACTTAGCCTCCATGAATTTATCCAGTTCTCTTTTAAACCCTGTTATAGTCCTAGCCTTCACAGCCTCTTCAGGCAAGGAGTTCCACAGGTTGACTGTGTGCTGTGTGAAGAAGAACTTCCTTTTATTTGTTTTAAACCTGCTGCCCACTGATTTCAATGGGTGGCCCCTAGTTCTTCTATTATGGGAACAAGTAAATAACTTTTCCTTATTCACTTTCTCCATGCCACTCATAATTTTATATACCTCTATCATATCCCCCCTCAGTCTCCTCTTTTCCAAGCTAAAAAGTCCTAGCCTCTTTAATCTCTCCTCATATGGGACCCGTTCCCATCTCCTAATCATTTTAGTTGCCCTTCTCTGAACCTTTTCTAATGCCAGTATATCCTTTTTGAGATGAGGAGACCACATTTGTACACAGTATTCATGATGTGGGCGCACCATGGATTTGTATAAGGGCAATAAGATATTCTCAGTCTTATTTTCTATCCCTTTGTTAATGGTTCCTAACATCCTGTTTGCTTTTTTGACTGCCACTGCACACTACATGGACATCTTCAGAGAACTATCCATGATGACTCCAAGATCTTTTTCCTGATTAGCTGTAGCTAAATTAGCCCCAATCATATTGTACGTATAGTTGGGGTTATTTTTTCCAAAGGGCATTACTTTACATTTATCCACAATAAATTTCATTTGCCATTTTGTTGCCCAATCACTTAGTTTTGTGAGATCCTTTTGAAGCTCTTCACAGTCTGGTTGGGTCTTAACTATTTTGAGCAGTTTAGTATCATCTGCAAACTTTGCCACCTCACTGTTTACCCCTTCCTTCAAATCATTGATGAATAAGTTGAACAGGATTAGTCCTAGGACTGACCCTTGGGGAACACCACTAGTTACCCCTCTCCATTCTGAAAATTTACCATTTATTCCTACTCTTTGTTCCCTGTCTTTTAACCAGTTCTCAATCCGTGAAAGGCTCTTCTCTCTTATCTCATGGCAACTTAATTTACGTAAGAGCCTTTGGTAAGGGACCTTGTCAAAGGCTTTCTGGAAATCTAAGTACACTACGTCCACTGGATCCCCCTTGTTCACATGTTTGTTGACCCCTTCAAAGAACTCTAATAGATTAGTAAAACATGATTTCCCTTTACAGAAACCATGCTGACTTTTGCCCAACAATTTGTGTTCTTCTATGTGCCTGACAATTTTATTCTTTACTATTGTTTCAACTAATTTGCCCGGTATGGACGTTAGACTTACCGGTCTGTAGTTGCCGGGATCACTTCTAGAGCCGTTTTTAAATATTGGCGTTACATTAGCTATCTTCCAGTCATTGAGTACAGAAGCCGATTTAAAGGACAGGTTACAAACCCTAGTTAATAGTTCTGCAATTTCACATTTGAGTTCTTTCAGAATTCTTGGGTGAATGCCATCTGGTCCCAGTGACTCACAATTCACTATTGATAAATCTCCTGTTTAATATATTTCAACCATTCTATTAAGAAGCAGAAATAATACCTTGGGTGAAATCCTGGACCCACTGAAATCAAAGACCGAACTCTCACTGACATTAATATGCCTGAGGTCAAACCCTGGCTGCATTAGTGACCACCCAGCCTATATAAATAATGAGCAGCAAAACCAAATATTTGAAGCAACAATCCATGAATAACCCAGAAGCCTAAAATTATTCACTCTGTTTATTTGGTGAATATTTACCAAAAGCAAACACATTTGAAGAAAAAGTGGATCCATTTGTGTAGACTTGCTAACCAAAAAAAGCTAAGCGTGGGATTTTCCAAAGTACCCACACAGGAGCATAGGTCCCACTAAAAGTCAATAGAATTTATGCCTCTAAGTGATTTAGGAGCTGCCCTCCCAAATTCACAATGAATAACTGGGCCAGATCCTCAACTGACATAAATTATGCTGATTCACAATAGCTGAAGATACGGACCATTAGTTTCAATAAACATTTCAACCAGCTGTATTAACTAATCCTCACAATATCTTTATGAGGTAGTATTCTAACTATCTGTTGTTATCTGGGTTTCAAAAATGGCTACCATTAAAAACCAAGGGGAAAGGTTCTCCAGCCAAATCTCACCTCTTTTACTGAAGGGTCTTCAATGAAAGTGTCCTTTCTACTGCCCCTTGTACCAGATCAATTGCAATGATCAATGATTTTGGGTGATGTCCCTAGTATTTTGCATTCCAAGCAAGGACATCTGAGGAAATACTGGACGGGTTATTTGACCTACCCAGTATCAATTCAGTATGTGTTTCATAATTAATCCACAGATGAATTAGCAGTAGACCTCAAGCTGAAAGCACTTGCTGGCCATAGTCTACTCAGATAGAGCTAGAGGAGAACTAAGATAGGGGGCAGTATGCAAGAGATTTGCATACATGTGTCCCAGAACCCCCCTCTAGTAGACATATAACCAGAATACATAAATTGGCTTTATCTGACTCTTCAACATAAAACCTGTGTTTTGGGTGCTGGGAGTCCCAAGAAAAGCCATGTGAAATACTCACAATGATACTCAAAACCTACTAAATTTCAAGTCTCCTTACAAACTCAGAACTCAGTTCAGAGTCATCGGAAGATTCCCTAAGGTTTGCAACCTTTCCTGTTAACTTGGGCCCTGCTTCAAGAGAATCTGGAGCTATTTGCAGTTTTGCACTGAAGATGTGAAATTTGCTTTTGCACAAAGCCAGATAAGACTGTTGTTTTGACTGAGCGTATGTCTACTATGCAATCACAGAGTGGAGTTGTAGCTGTGTAGTCCTACTGGAGCTATCTTTAATCTAGCTAGCTCAGGTAATATATCAGTAAAGCTAAGACAGAATGGGCTTCAGGTCTGCACAAGTCCACACACAACCCTGGATAATTACTGGCAGGGCTAGCCCACACCGAAGCCTGTGCTGCTGTGGAGTCACTGCTCTGTTACCCACGCTAGCTAGATTAAAGATAGCTCAGGTATGTCTACATGAGCAGCAGTCTGACCCTATGATTGAAGTTCAGACGCACCTTGAGTTTCACTTTGAGTTTTAGTGTTCATCTCAGCCTGAAATCCAGGGTGAAGCTAAAGGGTGTGGAAGAAAAATAGTGGAAAATTAAAGACTAATTTTGAAGACTCCCTGAGAAGTGAAAGAACTGAGCTTCCCGAGAGCTGTAATTGGAGGTATGTTCCTGATGATGCATGTGTGCAGTGAGCTAACAACCACTGAATCTATATATTGCATGTAAATATGGATTGTTAGTGCTATGGAATACTGAGGAGTTATAGTACAAGACCATGTCTCAGATAAGGTAATTTCAAAGCATTCTGCATCATGACTTCAGTGCCATAAGGCAATGAGCCGTGTTAGTGAACTTTGAATCCATTTTTTTTTTTTTTAGGGGAAAAGGTTGGTTCAACCCCTTACGACATATGAAGATTCAGAGTGTTCTTGCAGGATTCTGTGTAGCAGAATCAGAATCTGATAAGACAATGACTGTATCATATCTGAGTACAGCTTCAGGACAAGATGAGCTTTTTCCCTACCATTCTCCCTACATTCAAAATTATCTTTAAATCAAAACAATCTTGGTTTCTACTTAATTACCTTTCACTTTTAGTACACAAAAGCAGTCTTTGTTTATGAGGTGCTTAGACAGACCTTAATGAGGTCAAATATCATTTTGCGGGTTAACTGGTTTTTCTACAGATGGACATTCAAATGCAGAATTTCACTGGACATGTAAATGTGCGGGCAAGCTTTTCAAGCCCTTTGAGAAAGTCAGTTCAGCAGTGACTGTATTCTTTTCCAGATGCATATTCCATAGCTTTGAAAAATTTGCTCCCAGTGAATGAGCAGTAAGGGCTAAATAAAAAAGAGAACAAAGATCGATAAAGTATATGTAGACCAAAAAAAAAAAAAAAGTTATCTTTGTCTGTTTTTCATCCAGGAAGAGAGACAGATACCTTCAATATCAGTATGCAGAAAGATTCAAAATGAAAACCAAAAAGTATACTGCAGAAAATCATCTTTTTGAATCAATAGAATTGTTTTATATAAAGTAAAAAAAAATGGCGGCTGAGTCACCAAAGTTTGAAATCTGACATCTTCATATTGTAAAATGAAGCAATAAACTCAATACATCAGCCTTACAGCAGCTGCAGTATTTGCATTCTATCAAATGGACACCTGATGGCAGCACATTATAACACCAACACTGTTCACAATTGCTCTGTCTCTTACTATGGTAGTGCTTTTAAAATCTGAATGGACAATGCCATGTTTATAAATGCAATAATAATATTTAGAATTTTCCATGTATAGCCATAGGAGTTGGAAACAAACATTCTGCATGCTTTTCTGTTCTGAATACTACGTGGTATTAACACATGCAAAGCCCCACTTCTTATTCATACATACCTTTTGTTTAAGTAATGTTAAATGTCTGATAGAAAATCACAAAAAAAGGAAACTAATTCAAAGTTTAAGCTGATACTACCTTGTACTTAGGTCATCAACACAGAATGAGACCTTGAGGTCTACTCAACTCATCACTAATACTGGATAACAGTTGCAAGGAATGAATGCATTTTTCTAATACAAGATTGCCAGGAAACTATGCTGCTTCTCCTCAAACTAGGATCTGGCCACAGTGAACAAGACTGAATTATTGTAACACCATATCTGGTGTTGAAGGGAGAAAAGTCACAACAAGTCCAGTTATTAAAACAACAGCCCCATCCTTTCTGGGCGGTTCCCACTTTGCTTTTGGTGTCAATTCAAGGCTCTGGTTTTAATTCCTTGGGCCCTCTATAGGTTGAGTACTAGCTACATGACACCCCACCTCTTCATTTTCAAGCCACCAAGACAGCCCACAGAACAATGTCTCTAACAAGTTTATAGGAGGGAGGTAAGATATGCTTTATTGAGGAAATCCCCCTTGTGAAACAGCCACTGGAGAAGAGAAGACTTCGCCTAAGTTTGGCCCTTTTTAGAGCTTATTACTGAGACTCCACATTTTGGAAAAGCCTTCTGTCAAAAACCAAGGAGTGACAACAGAAAATGACAGAAAGACAGACACTTTAGTGGTCTTACTCCATCTTTATACAGCTTTAAGGGAAAGCTCAATCAGACCTTCAGTGTACTTGTGAATGTCTCTGTTTTGGTCATTTCTGATCATTTCTGTATAGCAATTTGTTTTTTCGTCAAATTTACTTTGCACATAGGATTTTGCTACCAGAAAAAATATAATGCCTCAGAGATGATGAGGGGTCATACAACATGATCTTGGCAATGTATAAGGGCAAAAGAGTATTTGCTTTCAAACACATCAGGTCACTGACCCAAAAGATGTGCTTTATTACTATGTATAGAGTTAGGAACTTTAAAATGTAGATCTTTCTTCAGACAGACTTTTATATTATATTATGTCAATTAGCTAGTCATCCTCAAGAAGATAGAATGAATTGTGTCAGTTCTACTGCCATTCAGGTACCTATAGAGATAGGATTTTCCTCAGATCTCAGTGTTTACCCAACTCTGCTCCCACTGAAATCAATAGTGAAACTCCCTTTGACTTCAACAGCAGCACAAATAACCCAGCTCTGACTGCTTTTAAAAGTTTTACCCTAGGTGCCTGTATGGAAGCAGCAATTATACAGGTGTCCAGATCACACCCCTGAAGTCCATACCAACTGTGCCCAAACATTGTCCAGCTGAAAGCTGCATTATCTATTTGCCTGGAGCCCAAAGGCTGCACCTAATGTGCATAAAATGGAACAGAATTGCAGCTGTCCCCATTTTTAATATGGAAGCAGGGCTCATGGTTACATCATACAATATAGCCTGGCAGCTCATATCAACTATATTCTGAAAGCTGTAGCCTCAGCAAGCTACAACAACATATTAAACATGAGAGCACCCGTGTGCAGAATAGTAAACTGTGGACTGCATTTGATTCATATGCCAGGCATTGGCCACATCTGATATTCATGACATGGCCCATACAATTTCTAGTTATATTTTATATAATTGACACAACATAAAATGCACAGTACCTTAACTTTTTGCCTCCATCTGCGATTTTAGCTTTTAGAAGATATCCTTCTTTTTCCACTACCTGCAAGAAAGAATATCTATATCATAACCCTATCTTTTATTAATATAAAATTAATATATTCAGTACATGCTATAAGACTCCGTATATAGGAACGTGTAATGTGGTAGCACTTTATCACATATTCTTATTTTAGTTATCTATGGTTAGTTCTTTTCAAGTGCTGGCAAATTATCTTTAATGTCAATCAAAAATATAGTAATAAAATGGAAAAGAAACTCTGAACAGTAAATCTGGGGGAAAAAAACCCAGTTTACGTGCAAGTAAAGATTCTGATTATAAGTGAAACATTGGTTAAAATGTGATAAGCTATGTAGAACATATATTATCCTAGAGTCATCGCACCCTCTGCTGTGAAATTTTTAGCTCCTTTAAGTTACCTAGGGTCATGTATATGAATGGCAGACCTCCAAAAGATCATTTAATATAGGTGCACCTCAACAGGTGGCACTTTTCCCTTTGAGTCAGTACTAAATCAAGGGCCCTGTAAGGTGTAGAAAGGCATTATGCATTTAGTGGTGCTGTCTTTCCGATGAGATTTAATGCAAAGGCCCTCACCTCTTGCAGCCATTAGAAGGTCACACTCAAATGGGAATTATTTATGCTCATGTGAGAGCAGCATTTTTCCTTAAATTTACAATTGCACCAAAATGTTCCAGTGATATAACCTAGGGAAAGCATACTGTAAGTAGCTCATCACTGCCACCACACTCGAGTTGAAATTACAAATGAAAACACCACAACTTGTGTGTATCTACCAAAACAGGGCCAGAACATCCAGTAAGGTCAAACTTGCCAGAGCACAAATGCATGTGTGTATGGGATTTAAACCTCACCTTTGTAGTTCCCCAATCCTGGTGCTGCTCTGTGAAAGCCAGTTCTCCTTCTGCAGCGTTAGAACAGTCTAAGGACTGCTTTAAATTAAACTAGGCTGCAACACTCAAAGGGGGCCAAAATTGTAGCTGAGGATTGGCAGAGCACAGGGGCATCCTGGATCCCTCCTTTCCTCGAACCTTCCCCTCCCCCGCACACACATTCTCTCTTTCATTTGTTAAACTAGCAGCAAGGAAATTCAGTAGCATAAGAGCTCCTATGTCAGATTTATGGCACTAGATGATCCTCTTTATGCTCAGAGATTGAGGGGTTGGTTTCACCAACTTTATGGCCAGATTATGATGGCAGTGCAATGAAAAGTAACCACTCTTTATTGAAGGATTTGGCCAATTGTTTTAGTGTATGTTGAAGAAACTTTTATTTTGGCCTTCAGCTAAACTACCGTGACCTGTGAACCAATCAGATTGCATTAGCTAAACAGGATCAAATCAGATCAATACTTGGAAAAGAGAATTAAAGGAACACTCAAACAGTGCAGGAAGGGAGACTAGTGATTTAGAAGATTACCATCTTCACTTTCAGTCACTTATGAACTAATGCCCTAGGAGCATGCTGGTAACTTCATATCGGCTCTGCTGACTCATCACAGCTCAGGTGGAGCAGATGATTTACTAAAAAATGTCATAGGCTTTGGCCTTCTGCAAGGTTATAAATAGCAATAGAAAACATGTTTTATACATAAAGGGGGATTATAAAATCAAATATACAAGTCTGTTCTTACTGTACAAAAACATGACTAAACAGTATAAACAGAATGGTGGATACAATGGTACCCAAAGGGTACTTCAGTTTCTCATGAGAGTTTTGGTTTGGAATATACAGTGCTCTGTACACTGCATGTACATACATGTTTGCATGTGCATACTGAAAATCTGTATGCTTACAGACAACATTCAGGGTGACATTTTCATCTGATCATATAGGAATTTGTGTGTGTGCGCCTTTTTTTTTTACAACTTCCCTTATTCCATTCATAGATTCCAAGGCCAGAAGGGTCTATTGTGATCACCTGACCTCCTGTATAGTGCAGGCCATAGAACTTCTCCAAAATAATTCCTAGAGTATGTCTTTTAGAAAAACATCCAGTACTGATTTAAAAATTCACTACATTCCTTGTTGGATGTGCCATGCAAATCAATGTCAATACGGAGTGTAGAGAAAAAAACATTTAGGATCACAGACATTGTTCACCAGAAACACATCATTGCTCCATCTAACTAGAAAAGGGGGAATAATTTCAGATAAAGTAAGAACTGACCCCTATATCCTCCTACTTTTGAATCATATTTGTAAGAAACCTTTATATCATTTCCCATCCCGTCTCATCCTTCAATTTGTGTTGCTTTACACTTCTGGTGTGTATTCAGGGACTGAAATGCCACATGTCAGATGAGAAGGTTATTCTCTGAATATTTCCATTCACCTGGAAATGGTAGGTGGAAGAGCTTTTATTAATCAACAAGTTGTTGATAGCTTCTCCAAACCAGACCCAAATTTTGATCATTTAAAGGTTTGCCCATCACTACATCTAGAGTGGTATTATATTCAAACAGAAATAGAAGTAACATTGAATTTTAATACTCATTCTGAACAATCCCTATCCCAAAATCTGGGGGATTTAGGAACAGGATTAATTTCCATATTAGAAATTTGCTGCTCAGACCCCTCTCTCTAACAATCTTGAATGGGAACAGCAAATGAAATACACCACCAAAACTGAGAGATCTAGGGAATTCAGATCCAAACTGCACAGCTGAAATCCATCTCTTGTTTTAACTTAGATGTCTAGTTCTAACTTAGATACTTCAAAAACACAAAAACTAGTATTCAAACCACATGGTTTATCCTGGCACTAGAAATCCTCCAGATAATATTCAGAAAGCGCCTAGTATCTAAATATAGTAGTTGCTTATATATTATTCTGATTTAATAAGTACGATTGTCTTTAAAATGTTACAGTTGTCTTTGATAACTTGATGTTATCGTAATATTCACTGATATTCTCAATAATTAGTACAGGGAATACTAAGGGAATACTGCAGTAACATTTTTAGTTACCAAGGCAATTGAAAAGGTTTTAAAGGTGCCACTCTATCTTTATATGTACATATACTGTATAAAGCAATATATGCACGTTTTGCACAGTACATCTGCTAATGTCCCTTTTCTTGTCTTATGCGATTTCACAGAAATCCTTCTAGGATAATTCAGTTTATTCTTTCAGCCCTTCATCTGATGGATGACATGGGGTTACAAAATCATGAAATGTCCTTATAGTACTCTCTTTTCTTTCTGCCTCAATGAATATCCATCATTTGTTTTCAAGTTGTTGACCTTCCTGCACCTTTCCAGCTGAGGAAAGGTTGAGAGAATAATCCAAAATACCCTGAAAGAATTAGCATAAAAATAAGATACTGGGAGCCTAGGACTGCTTCTTTCTGCACTTAAAGAAAATATAAAATATGAAAATTGTGTGTGTATATACATATATATCCACACACACAAACGCACACATACGTGTGTGTCTGTGTAGAATACATAATTGTTTGTAGCTATCACAGACAGGGATGTACACTCACATATTTGTGTGTATTAATATATGAAAATGTTATTGCAAAATAGTATTAGAAAATATAATTAATACTATATCAGCTATGATTTCTATAGTTTTCTTGAACTGAATTATATATGGGATCTGGGCCAAATTCTGAAGACTTTAATCAGACAAAAGTCCCCTTGAAGTCAATGTCATTATCTTGATAATTCTGAATTTTCATGTTAACGGTCTTTAAAAAATATTATCTTACCATTTGCCTGTGTTTTTCTCCAGCAAAATTCTATAGGTAACTAATTATGTACAAAAACTGAAGATAAAACATAATAGCACGGGCAAAGACAGAAAACTGGCTTCACTCTTCTGAATATATATTTTGCTCCTCACTATATCTCAGACATTACTAAAAACAAATTCATACCTAGTATGTTCCTTTAATTTTGCTTATTCTGATAATCCAAACTAATACTTTTTGAAAAAGAAATATAATCAATTAAATTAATATTAAACTATTTGTATTGCTGATATGTCAGCCTATAGCTACTGATTCAATAGCAAATTGAAATTGTATATCATTAACTAAAATGGTTTATCATTTCTAACATTATAATTTCCATTAAGTAATAAACTTTCCACATCTTTGCTTCTTTCTACTCCCTTAACATATTAAGACATCCAGAGCGTTAAGTATTCATCTTTAAAACAACATATACTATATTTCCATTAAAACATTTAAAGTAAATAAACAAAACAATACACAGAGTCTCTAATATAATTGCTTACCGTTTGTTCCTTTGGGCTAATGATGTCTGTGAGTATTAAGTTATGTTGGGAATGATTCCTTCTATGACGAGATATCTGAAAATATATTCATTTATAATTTAGAATCAGTTTGATATAATTCTATGAAATCAAACAAGGTTTACATATAAGGATAGACTGGAACAATCTGTTGACAGGACATGTGTATGTATATGTGCATTTTTTATAGTATGTGCAATGTATGTATGTATGTGTGTATTTTATATATTAAATGAAAATGAAGTTTCTGAAAACCTGCTTCCCACTGAGCATGAACAGACTTTAGGATCATTCCTAGTCCTAATGTTTGCAATGCAACTCTGGCAAATTAAGCTAAAATCAACTGGCATATAAATAAGCCTTCTGAGTTTATCTAGAACACTTCATTCACAGGATCTCAAAGCAGTTTAAAATATGGGTAGTATTATCCTCATTTTACAGATAGGGAAATTGAAGCACAGACAAGTTAATGATGAGCCAAGGCCACATTGCAAGTCAATGAGAGGAACTAGAACTGGAAGAAGAATCTAATGTATCAGATTCGTTCCAGCAATTGTAATGGATAGCCCCAAACCTTCCAAGACTAAAAAGGTTACATAAATATTTTGCTACTGATTCTGCTGCTCCGACTGGGTCCTTAATTTCTTTTGTCCCCTCTTTTTTTCCCCTGAGAAAAGTGTACAAAACTGTAATTGACAGAAGCATTACACATGGCACTAGGAAATTATCAGAGCTACATGAATCTTTCACAATGAACCTAAAACTCATCTGCATTCAGGTTTTCCTACAAACCTGAAACTCAGGCAGGTTACCAAAGATGTTCCAGGTCTTTTTTGTAAAAGTTGGTTGTGCTTTCCTTGAGTTTTAAACACAAAAGAGGGTGATTTAGAGTTGGGAGTTGGAACCAAAACAAGAAAAAAAATCAAATTTGGACTGAATTTTACACCCCATAATCCATTCTCTTATTACCTACTAAAACACAGTTAACAAAAAGCCATAATGTATTGTGTTTACATTTAAATATTTGAATCTTACAACTGTTCTTAATTAATCTGTAGGGCCTCCTTTAAAAAAAACAGTTAACCATATTATGATCCCATATTTTTCTGCACACTTTGCCTTCATGTTTATATGTAACCACTAACATTTTAAGCCCTGAAATCTATATCCTAGATAAAGCTCTAGTCTCCTAGTCAGAGCTAATGAGCTTAATAAATTACCAGTTATAAATTTAATGCAAACATTTCAGATAAAGAGATAAACATTCTTCACAATTCAAAAGTTTCTCTGACCTATTTATAAAGAATATCACTTAACAATTTCATTAGGGGTGAGTAACAGCTGGTGACATGGCTGTGTCCTAAAGTGTTTTTCTCTCTTAATATTCTGCATCTTAAGCAATCGAGCCTTCATAAGAAATGCTTTAGTTAGTGGCAGTCCTCCTTTGGGGAGAAAAATATGTCAGACCACATTTTCTGTATTTTGCAATCTTGTTTTCAGGAATGTCATGTTCCTGTTTTATTAGCATGTAAGGTAAACAAGAATGATTTGCTGATGCTATTGAGAGAACTTCTAAGAGTGTGGTCTTCCTATTTAGATTTTGGATTGAACTTAATATTAATGGAAACAGAGGCATGTATATAAATTCAAAATAAATTAATTCAATTTATCTTTTTTCTTTATCTTCAGCATTACAAATCTGGAGACTATATACTGCACAAGACATAACTAAACTATTCAGGTCTAGATCATATAATTCTCTCTTACAGACCTCCACACTTAATTATTCTTTTACATATAAAAAGGCATATTGCAAAATTATGTTTTTAAAAATATTTCTTTTCTTTCAGCCAAATTACATAAAATGATACATCACTATTCCCTAAGAAAGGGATCGGCAACGTTGGCACGTGGGACTATAGAGTAAGCCCCTTAGCGGGCCCCGCCACTTTATTTACTTGGTGTTTCACCAACTGCAGCTCCCACTTGCCGCGGTTCACTGTCCTGGTCCAATGGGTGCTGCAGGAAGTGGCGCAGTGCTGGCCACTGCTTCCCGCAGCCCCCATTGGACTGGGACAGTGAACCACAGCCAGTGGGAGCCGCAGTCGGCGAAACGCCAGGTAAACAAAGTGGCGGGGCCCACTAAGGGTGCTTACCCTGCGGTCCCGCGTGCCAACGTTGCTGATCCTTGCCCTAAGATCTACTTTATAGCCAAGCAATACTCAGTTGGTGGCTCAAGAATCAAAATGTGGCATTTTGTGACCTTGCAGTCACTCTTGGGACATCCACTGGACTAATCAAAGACCTTCTTTTGTTCTGGGCACAATGGCCAGAGCAGTGATAAGGGGAATGCTCTCCATTCTGCCTGACACATGCTAAAGAGAATGGACAAGATCCACTCGGATATACTTTGAAGCAGCCAGAAATAAGGCAGAATGAATGGACAGAGAGAGGGGAGACGCATCCTTCAATTTCTTCCCAAAAGCCATGATTGGCATGTGGGGAATGGGATGTGGGAAGGAGAGAGAAAGAACTGCCATGCTGGGTCAGACCAATTGATCCATCTACACATCTGTCTCCAACAGTGGCTCATATCAGAGTTTCAAGGGGAGTGGACAGAACAGAGCCGTTTGAATGATTCAGCCCATCATTCCTCTTCATGTTTCTGACAGAGGTTTAAGGTTGCACGAAGCATGAGGTTGCGCCTATGCCCACTGAGGGCCCTCTCCTCCATGAACTCATCCAGTGCTTTTTTGAACCCAGTTATATTTTTAGTCTTCACAACATCTCATGATAATGAGTTCCACAGGCTAATTGTGCATTGTGAAAAAAGTACTTTCTCTGGTTTGTATTAAACATGCTGCCTATTCATTTCATCAGGTGACCTCTGATTCTTGTGTTATGTGAAGGAATAAATAATACTTCCTTATTCGATTTCTCCACATCATTCATGATTTTATAGATCTTTATCATATCCCTGATTAGTCTACTCTTTTCTAAGCCGAACAACACTGATGTTTTTACTCTCTCCTTGTATGGAAGCCATTCCATACCCTTGATCTTTTTTGTTACCCTTCTCTGACTCTTTTCCAGTTCCAATCTGTCCTTTTTGAGATGGGGCGACAAGAATTGAACACAAGGTATTGGCATGCTATGGATTTATATAGTGGCATTGTACAGTCGGACCCTGGAATACCGTGCCCTGTGACAGCGCGAATCTGTCTATAGAGCAGGGCGCGGCTGGCTCCTGATGCTGGCGGGGGGCACTGCTTTGATGCAGCGGAACCCCGCAATACCGCGACCCCGCGTTTATCACGATCGATTTTTTTTGGATCCCAATCATCGTCGTATTGTGGGGTCTGACTGTATATTTTAGTCTAATTTACTATCCTTTTCCTAAGTTCCTAATATTCTGTTAACGCTTTTGACTGTTGTTGCACATTGAACTGAAGTTTTAAGAGAGCTATCCACGGTGACTCCAGGATCTCTTTCTTGAGTAGTAATAGCTAATTGAGAACCTACCACTACATATGTGAGGTTGGGATTATTTTTTCGAATATGCATTACTTTGCACTTATCAATGTTGAATTTCATCTTCCATTTGGTTGTTCAGTCACCCCGTTTTGTGAGATTCCTCTGTGACTCTTCGCAATCCATTTTGGACATAACTATTTTGAGTAATTTTGTATCATCTGCAAACTCTGCCACTTCACTGTTCGTACCCTTTTCCAGGACATTATGTAGGATATATTGAACAGCATAGGTCCCAGTATACTTGGGGACCCCTGCTGTTTACCTCTCTGTGTTATGAAAACTGACCATTTATTCTTGCCTTTGTTTCCTGTCTTTTAAACAGTTTCTAATCCATAAAAGAATCGTTCCTGTTATCCCGTGACTACCTAGTTTTCTTAAAGGCCTTTAGTGAGTTACCTTGTCAAAGGCTTTCTGAAAATCTCAGTACACAATATATACTAGATGATCCTTGTTGACATCCTCAAATAATTCTAATACATTGATGAGGCAGGACTTCCCTTTAAAAAAGCCATGTTGACTCTTCCCCAACAAATCATGTTTATTTAAGTGTTTGTTCAGTACTGAAGTTGGGCTCACTAGCCTGTAACTGCCTGGATCACCTCTAGAACCCTTTTAAAATACTGACATCACATTACCTATCCGCTAGTCATCTGGTACAGAGGCTTGTTTCAGCAGCAGGTTACATACTACAGTTAGCGGTTTTGCCATTTCATATTTGAGTTCCTTCAGAACTTGGTGAGTACCATCTGGTCCTGGGGACATAGGTGTGCATACGGGGTGTGCTGGGTGTGCCCAGGCACATCCTAATGCAGAGGTGGGCAAACTACAGCCCACGGGCCGAATCAAGCCCATCAGGAATCTGAATCCAGCCCACGGATTTGCCACCGCCATGGTGCTGTGGCCCTGCTCTGCTCCAGGAAGCAGCTGGCAGCACATCTCTGCTGCCCCGGGGGGAGGGGGAGCAGAGAGCTCTGCGTGCTGTTCTTGCCTGTGGATATTACCACTGAAGCTCCCATTGGCCAGGAATGGGGAGCCATGGCCAATAGGAGCTTAGGGGGAGGGAACCACAAGTGCGTGGAGCCCTCTGCTCCCCTTCTCCCTGGGCCAGCAGGGCCAGGGTGCTGGCTGCTTCCTGGAGTGGAGCAGCATGGGGCCGGGGCCAAGGCCAGGGCAGGCAAGTAGGGAGCCTGCCCTGGCCCCGCTGCCAGCCCGGAGCCGCTCCAGGTAGCCCACACCCTGGAGCCCACACCTCAAATCCCTCCTGCCCCCCAGCCCCCTGCCACACCCCACACCCCTCCTGCATCCCAGCTTCCTGCTCTGAACCCCCTGAAGGAACCTTAATGTGTTTTGGTCAATTTGGATTAGCTCATTATCTGGTTAAAGATAAAGATCATGAAAATTGACTGTATCATTGTATAGGCCTTATCATTACAGCTAAAAGATTGTATTTTGTGTCTTATTTATTAAGTTTGTATTTTTTAAGTAAATTTTAGTTGTTAATTAAAAAATTAATTTAGTTAAGTTTTAGTTTCTTTAGTTTGTTTGATGAATAAAAATAATGTCCTTTATGACTGAGTATTCAATAAATGTTCGCCTTAAAAAAATCAGTAAGGTGTGCACCCAGGGAAATGTGCTGCACACGCCTATGCCTGAGGACTTAATATTATATTTATCAGTTTGTTCTAAAACCTCTTATACATCAATATGGGATAGTTCAGATCTGTTACCCAAAAAGGATACCTCTGATGTGGGTACCTCCAGCACGTCCTCTGCAGGATACCTCTGATGTGGGTATCTCCAGCACATCCTCTGGAAATTCAAAAGATTTCCAGAAAGTAAAACAATTGCCAGTTCCAGATATAGATGCTTTCCATTATTATAGTAATTAAAAACTTTCATTGTGCGTGTAGCACCAGAAACATTAATGGAAGCTGCATGTGAGTTGAGAGAGAACGGGACTTAGTTGTTATTCAATATATGATTGATAGATTAGTAGTTTTGTGGAAATGATACCCAAGTTTCTGTAAAAGTAGGAAATATTAAATCATGTTAAGTACTGCCAGAACTGTTCCCTCGAAGCTGTGCGCGCGCGCGCACACAGATCCTAAACCCCGTGCACACGGCAAAACACCATGTGCACAAAAATTTGCACAGAATCACAAAAATTTGCACAGAATCATTTTTTTGTGCACACATCCTGTCAAAAATTTGCAAAGAAGAAATTCTTTGTGCACACGGCCTGTCAAAAATTAGAGGGAATATTGACTGCCAGTGGATTCCAATGTAACTCAGATAAAAACCTCCTTCAGCCCCAAAAACTGAATCTAGATCTAGACTTTGAATCTGTGGCCTCTCTCTATAGCGAATCAAGTCAAACCAACACTGTCATTAGAAATCTCCCCAAACATCTGGCTCTAAAATGAAATGAAAGAAAACTTTAAACAAAAGTTTTTTCTATTCTGTGTAGTTCATGGCAAGCATCTGGTTTAGGGATCATGCCACCTTTTTATTCAGAGCTCCATAAACTGAATCAAAAGTATCTTGACAGAAAATCCCAACAGAAGTAAAGGCATACTGTGGCAATTTGCCTAAAAACTCCTCAGAACATAAATATTTATATTTTGTGAATATCCCATCTATTAAAGCAGTTTATTGGTCACATTACATCACTGCTTCCCAAATATACTTATAGTCAGTAGGAATCTGTTCTGAACAGGACCACTTGATTGACAGAGGGCTGCTTTGGAAACAAAATTTACAAATAAATCCCCATTTTTCCTTTATGTAAAATTCTGAAAACCTAGATGATTATTAACTGTAAGAGCACATTATAAGAGCTGTGCACATACACCTGGAGAAGGATACATTCCATTAATTTGATTCCAACATAGTCTTGCTTTATACGCACATGATAAGGGCCATGATTTAGGAATTCACCATCCCAAACCACGCACCTCATTATCCTAATAAAATCAAGCTGAACTAAACAGTATCTGTCATAACACCTCTATCTCATCCCATAGTGTGTTATGAAAGGCAGAGATTTAGAAGAGTAGTTCTAAAAGGAATTTCAAGGAAAGTCATCTTATCAGCAGTTTTCTGATTTGATGAACATTCTTCAGTCAGCAACAATGTCACCTGCAGCATTAAAACTCCACTCAGTGAGCGCCTGCAAGTCCGTGGGCAAGTCTGGTTTTGTTAAATTCAGCCTCAGCAACTTCTTCTCCCCTCCACCCCCCAGTTAGCTAAAGGGTATCCCTTTACTGCTGGAGTTATTCTAGCATCCAAGAAATGATCCAGTGTCATACTTTCTGCAAACACACAGAATATGCAGTAAAATATGCCTGCTACCCTAGTAGGAACTGATAACTCCCTCACAATTACTATTTATCATGATTAATTTAACGTAAATAAAATACCTGAACTTTTACAAGTACTTGATCTCTAATTTCATTTGCTTCTGTGCTCCCATTTGTTCTCAAGATGTTTTCTAAAAATTATATGCTTTGTTGTGACGATTCACTCTGTGTGCCAATAAACCTAGCAAAACACAGTTCATTGCTAGTTATTCTCTTATCACAGCAGGACACAGATCCTAAAGAGGGACCTTGGGACTCAGTATTCACAGTAGGAATCTCATTCTAATCTGACTCATCTTGGCAATGAACATAAACATACTATGATCTTTGTGTCTAACCAAAACTAACCAAGACAGCTGGGATTTCAAATATGGATGACTCCTAATAAACTACTCAAGCACAAACTACAAAGAATTATTACCTGGAATTATCTGCTGAATAATTTTGAACAAGCAAATTCCAGATAATTGCAAGAGGTTTGTGGATAATTCACAAACAGAAAAAGAAATTAAATTTTTGAATAAATTATCCGCTGTGAATTATTCACCCAACAAGCTCTACCTTGTAGTGTACTGCCAGAATTTCAGCATGCAGACCACTAGGATTTTCCAAGAATAAAACCCTGATTTGGTTAACAGTGTTAAGATGATTTGCCTCTACAATTTCCTCAAAAATGCTTGTCTAACACCACCAAGAAAGAGATTTTTATGGATGCTTTAGTAAGTTTTCTGCAAGGATATTTTCACTCTCTCCAAGTTTTGACCTCCCTTTTAAGGGACTTCTCCAGGGGTTACGTCTATTATTTTACTGCATCAAAATCAAATTGTAACTTCCATAATGGAGAATCCCTTGTAAACACCCCAAATTGGGGGCTACACTTGGTAAGCTCTCTGGCCCTGATCCAGGAATGCACATAGGCATGTGCTTAAGGGCTTTGCTGGATCAGGGCCAGAGCGTTCAGCGCATTGCAGGAATGAACTTTCCAGCTGCAGCTCGTATTTGCTGTACAAATACAAAACTAGCAACATAAACTTTTGTTACTCCCTTCATACGACAAAGGAAAGGCAGGTAATACTGATTCAATGATGTCTTTATTCATTTCATCTCGTCACTCAGACACCACAGAGATGGGCAGCTCCTGGACAGAGAGGTATGATAATTTAGAGTCAATTTCTTAATAGCACCATCTGTGGGCAAATGTTAAACACTGTAACATCTAAATTTACTACTGGGTTCCAAATAGAATATATTTTTGACATTTAAGACCCATTCTTAAGGGTTATGAGACAAACCACCTTTGTGAAGGAATCCTTTATGGAATTTTCTGCCCCCTCCTAGTCATCTGGAATATTTCAGCAGGATTCCATCCCTAATAATTCCACCAGATGAGGATGACCCACACACTATTAAGAGATGGCTCCTGAACTCTCCCCGGAAGCAGCAAGTCCCCAGGGTCTGATAACTTCAGCACCTGCTCCACAGCCCTTGAAGCATTCTCAGATTTCTTCACAGCAGAACTCCAAGAGAACTCCATTGGAGTCACCCTGTCAGGACTATCCCAAGCAATTGTTTCTCTAGGGACTCCCTGTAAAGGCGAGAAGGGACTTCCCCTCAGGTAGAGGGAGTGATGGAAATCATAGTGCAACATGAGGCTGGATTAACTTTTCATCCTGCCTTTTCCACATGGCTTCATGGAAAGAGGGAGGAATGATATATGTCACTTGAATCTTGCCCTCACCTCTTTCCATGCTGTTCCTAGCCTTCCCCTCTTCCACAAACAGAGGTTGCATAGGATCCATAGGAGGAAGAGGTACGGTGCCATGGAAGTGACTAAGACCCTTCTGCAAAGGAACAGGGATGTGCCTGGAGGGAACTTCTGTGTGCCTGCTAGGAACCAGAATCTGTGTGCACATCATTTAATAAGGAAACCATTTCACAGTCCTCACACATTTGAGTATATTACATATTGTCACCAGCATCTGTATACTCAAGAAAATATAGGTTTGCGTTACATTCCCTCTGCACGGCTCCTTCAAGCACACTGCCCTCTATATTCAGTTCAGATCTCTTGAGTGTGAGAGAGTAATGATAATGATTTTGTTTCCCTTGACCTTTTGATCACTTATAAATCAGAGTCCTATAAACCTTTTCCACATTGAGAGGGTCCTCCTTCATATTCAAGCATATAAAGGTATGTATTTTATATCAAGGCAATTTAATAGAAAAGAGAGCACTCTACAGGATCAGGGCTTAGTCTGAAAAAGCATCCTAACAGTCAGTGTACTCCTAATGTAATCACATTTAGTAAGCTGTTTTGGTTAATAGGAGTAAGAATACAAAAATGTTCAGATCCTAGGTTAAATTTGGGTCAATCCTTAAGGTGTACTGGATGACAACAATAGCAGAACATGGGGTTCACTGAAACTGTGCCATATTTCTTCCCAAAGTTCTTGCTAGACTATCTAATTGCATTAGTTATATATTTGAATTTACAATACATTGATTCTAAGGATCAAACTTTTGCACCTCTCTGGCAGTGCAAATGTTAAATCTAGCCCAGTTGGGAAAGTGACAGTTTCCCTGCCTTGAGGGAGTCCCCATCTCACGAAGCAGGCTCTAAGTCATTCTTTTCTAGCCCCCCTGGTTTAGGAACCATGTCCAGATCATGCATTGTGAAGAAGGCACAGTCCCCAAGGGCTATTACCAGTCCATATAAGGTAGAGAACCCCTAAGGCTGCTCTAATTTATGTCAGGGCTATTTTGGCTTCTGTCAGCCCTGGGGGTTGAAGGAGCACATAGATAGTACAACCATATTTCCCTCTGCCCCCTATTTTATTCTCCCTGTGCCTCTCAAGTGGACCCACAGGTCGAGATCTAAATATACATTAAATATAAGACAGGTTGGTTGCACAGGTGACCATTTCAATCAGTGAACCAATGAGTAACCTGAGAGGTAAGGGGGGCTTTTTATGTTTTGATATCCATTTTCTCCTGTATTCTATACTGTAATCTTTATGCACTCCAATAAATACTATTCATCTAGTGAAAACAAGTCAAAATGCATTAATACACATGTGTCCATAAATCAGCCCTCTTCAGCTTGCTTTCTATTGTTCATAACACCCCTAATGCCTTTGGTTAGTACAGCAGTAGTAGCAGATACCATGCTGTTCTTAAATACTGCAGGTGTTTGGGGTTGAATGGTACTTTAGTGGTGCTGGATATGAAATAGACGCAACAGGAGTAGCACCAAGGGAACAGAGTCCTCAACAGTAGTTTGGTACACTGTGCCTTCATTTGTCACGTGTATAGCTCTGCACGTCTTGGTGCTGTTTGTATAAGAGCAGCAGCTCATGTGAGTTGTTAAAAACAAAAAGCAACTGTATAGTTTCTGTCCAATGTATTATTATTTTAATTAAAACAACAAAGTAGAAAAAGAAGAAATGTATTGTCTCCATGAAAGAACCCAGTATGTTTAATTCATTATATCAGCTACTCTGAACTGAAGTTGCACTCCAAAATGGTAGCCTCAAGGCAGATGGGCAGACAGAGCCCTTAAAAATTGAAAGCTACATGTACAAAAACCAATTACATAACAGTTGTACTACAAAATGAATGCATTACAATAGTGCTTACACGTAATTTCGGTAAGCATCACCTTACTGGAAAAAGAACAGTTAATAATAATGTCACAGTGTTATAGATCTGCAAGTACTATATACTCATATATATCTCTGTATAAGAAGTATTCTTAATACTTCAAGACCTACAAACATAAGCCTTTCTAGTAGATTTTTGTTAATGTATCTCTTTATCTTGCCCGCCTAATTCATTCTCCCAGAGTTAAACAAGCCAAAAGCTCACCTTATGCTACTGCAGAAGCAATTTTTATTTTTGAAGGTTAATCCAACTCAGCAGGATTTAGAGATGGCACTTTTCCTTGGTCGTAGGCATGTTGGCTCAGGCCAGACAGCTGTTTGGACATTCTCCACTGGGAATCTTGCCCTCAACACCCACAGTTGATGCACATACATGGTCTACTGGCTGCCTACTTTCATGCCCATCTGTTCAGATGGCATGATGCCCACTCACAAGTTCGCTGGATCCTTGCCCTTAGTGTGTAGGTGCCAGGCAATGATGGGCTTAGATGGGCAGCCTGAAAAATACTGCAAGTGATCATTTTTTTCCTGTAGGAAGTCCTTCCTCTGTTTTAGCACTGCAGCATGGATACCACATGCTACCCTATGCTTAATCACACCTGTGGACATTTACATGCCAAAAAAGAACCCATAACAAGGACTACTGAAAAAGGGAGAGACAGGAAGATGCAGAGAAATTACAAAGACTCTTCTCAGAGATTGACAGGTTATGCTGAAACCACTACCTTCAGCATAGTGCTACACATAGTGCAGCTACCAACTGCATTGGGGCTGTCAAAAGATTTTTAACAAAAGTACTTAGCCAATTTCACTGCACTGCAAAAAAAGCAGTCCCACAAAACACAATAAAAGTGACCAGTAAAGAAGCTAATTCAATCGAGCTCACATTTTAAATTGCTACTCATTCTTTGAAAAGTCAAAAACCTGCAGCAATAGAATAAACCCAAATAAACCCTTATAAATAACAAGCCGTGTGTTATCCTTTTACAAGGGCAACACATAACAAGAGATTTTGTCCGTGTTCTTTAAGGCTGGGAAAAAAACCTGACTGTGGATGTTATAGTAAAAAGCAATACTATTAACAATAAAACATCATTTTTGTCTCAAAGACAGATTTTAGTTTATAATAAATTAACATGTAGTAGGAGTTTATGACTTTAATGTAGCAAATAGTTTATTTGACAAATAAAACCTTTCTGTTTGTGAATTATCCACACAGAGACTTCAATTTTTACAAATATATCGGTCAAATAATTTCAATAGCCAAACTCTTTATGCAAATATATTTCAGCCAAGGGCTGATTTGCAAATATTCACTACAACTATATTTTCACCTAATTGTTATTTGTTGTGCAGGATTAGTCACCAACGTCACATGGTACTTTTTTCTGTTCCCTGACTAAATGACTGAAACTTTTTAAAAAACAGGAGAAAGGAAATAAGTGATTTAATGATTTAATGTTGTTCTTGCCAGAAACCTTTAGCGATCAAAAACAGAGATGGGATGAAACGTTTGGGTACCTCTGAACACAAGAATATGTAGAAGTCTGTCTGCTTTACCACACACTCTCCCTCCTCTCTCAACCAGCAAACTGAGGAAGCCTCCAAATGCTTCCTATTGGCTGACATTCACCTCTTTTATCAAATCATTTCCTGTAAGCTAGCAAGAATGCCTTAGTATTGCTTAAAAGGAACCCAGCACTCATCTGGAAGATGCAACAACCTTAGCCCATGATGCAAGATTAAAAAAAATCAGCTACAAGTTCCCTAAGCATTATTATATTAATATGAAAAAAACAGTTACCAACTTTTATAACTGCCATATTTAAAGCCTCCTTTCAATTGAAAGAGGGATTTCACAGAAGACCATTGTTGTAAAGTTTCCTTCCTTTTTTCCTACTCTAACTGGAAGCCTGCAGTACTGGAAAAAGCACAAATATTTTGTCTTTCCCTTTACTTTTTCTGTTAGATTTCTGAGTTTTTCACCTAATTTGAACACTGAAGCAAACCACACAGGATAACGATGATTGCTACTGTAATAGGACAGTAAGATAACCAGCTGGCCTCATGGTTAGGCAGTGAGCCTACAATTTCTGTGGCTCTGGTTGTTCAAAGGTGCCTCAGCCAAGCTGCATGCAGTGGGCCTCAATCACTCCTGACTGATTCTGTTGCTTCCTTTGGGGTTCTGCTCCTACGTGAGAGGTGTGGGGAGACAAGAGAGAGGAACCCTGGTCCACCAACATCACCTGGTTCCAACCCAGAGCTCTAGGGATTTGTCAAAGTGTCCAGACCAGTTATTGATCTATCGCAGGATACACTTGCCCCTGGGTCACTTCATACCAGACTGGAGTTCATGTATTTGGCCACTGCCTTAGGAAATTCCACTTGGTCTGTTAACGTCCTGTTCAAAACAGTCTTTTAGGGCTTTCAGCCCCCCAAAATCAGGGAGATAATCTAGATCCACGCTTCTACAGCAGCCTTAACAAAGCTATAGCCACAACTATCCCAGTTCCTGGCATCAGCCTTGCTTTCTGGTGCAGACTACAGCACCTTCCCCCATCTTTCCTGGGCTATTGGTGTGCTTTAAAACTATTCTTCCACAGGAAGCATGTCCAGCACCTGCTGAGGGGTGGGGCCTCCATAGCCCAGTACTGCTGTATCCCTTGCCCTGGATCTGTAGACCCCATCACAAACTCTCCCACTCAGCTTTGAAGTCATCAAGACGACTTGGATTGACAATCTCCCCCGATCTCGTGAAAAGAAGTCCTAATTTTTAGGATCCTTGCCAGCTCACTGCATAATTTCAAAGCAGTATGGTTGCAGAGACTAATACCATCACATGATTCAGGGATTGTGCAGCTATGGTAGATATGTGTGAACCATACTAGTCAAAATGGTTCGCCCTACAGGTAGTAAGGAAAGGCATTCACAGACCACTTGACTGCTGCAGCCCCCTTCTCTATCACCAAATAGGTAGCTTCTTGATGTAAGTGGGCTGTTGGCTCCTTACTGAAATTTAGTGGGATTTTTTTGGTTGACCAAAGCCAGAGAGTAGTAGAGAAGCAGCCTGAACTGCTGAGCAGAGCCACAGTAGTCAGAACCACAGGGGCCAGAGAGCTGAGGGAACTGAGCTGGAGGCAGAGCAGCAGCAGTGCAGAGCAGCTAGAGAGTGCGAGGGAGCCCTGGACACAGGGTCCAGTGCAGGGCGATGTCCCCAGCCAAGAGGTCTTGCAGGCTGGACTAAGGCCAGGTCTATATTGCGGGAAGGGGGGTCGACCTAAGATACGCAACTTCAGCTACGCAAATAGCTCAACTTACCTCAGCATCCTCATGGCAGTGAGTCGACCACTTCCACTTCCCCGTTGACTCTGCTTCCACCTCTCATAGCAGTGGCGTTCCAGAGTTGATGGGGAGAGCGATTGGGGATTGATTTATTGCATCTAGACTAGACACGATGAATCGATTCCCGATAGATCGATCATGATCCGCCGATCTGGTGGGTAGTGTACACTTGGCTTTGGAGGGGAATCATAACACTGATGGGAGGGCTGATGCTGGGAGGAAGGGTATAGAGCCCGAGGGCATGTGACCATCACTAGAACATATGTCTAGCCTGCTGCATCCTGCAGTACGGACAGGGCCTGGAAAGAGGCCTGGGACATTTGAAGAACAGACTGTGAACTTTACATTCCAGAAACTGCTGTTTGTGGTTTCCCCATACCCACAGAGTGGGCTTGTGTCTTTTTCTTTAACTTTTCGCATGCTGGACACTTCTGGGAACCGCACAGAGACAGGGAGGGCAGGGAGTCTACCTTAGCCCCTCTGTGCTATCGCCTGAACTTTTAAAGGCCTGATCAGCCAGAGCCCCTTTTTGACCAGGCGTTCTGGTAAAAAAAAAGATGACTGGCAATCCTATGTGACCAGAAAAAGATTGGGGATTGAATCCATCACAGGAATCCTTGGCCCAGTCTTGTTAGGGTTGCAAGGGCTCTGCCACAGAAGAGAAGAAGGGGAGTCATCACAGTCAGGTAGGCCTTTGAGTAAAGGGAGTGGGATTGAGGACTCAGATCCTTTCGCTATCCAATTCTACTGGAGTAGTATATAAGCCAGGAAAGTTCCCCACTTACACTGAGGAAACAGCTTCTTGCTAAGATATAGGACATGATGTTTTCCCTCTACTTCTTTCTCCAGTATGATATAGAGATTTTACTTTATAAAATAAAAAGGTTTGAAAATTGGGGGCAAAATAAAACAGTTTTTTAGTGCCTGGAAGGCCTTTTTGCAGGTCTTGGTCCAGCAGATCATCCTGGGTGAGGCATTCTTTTCTAGGTCTGTTAAGGGGCTGGCTATTGTGGCCAAGTCAGGCATGGACCACCTACAGTAGTGCAGTAGCCCCAGCAAGCAGTGTACGTGCTTCTTTGTAGAGGGGATCAGGCATTCTGACAAAGCCTTTACCTCTTCTACTAATCAGTGTAACTGTTGCCCTCTCACAGGGTATCCCATATAGTTCACTTTCCAGTTGAGTGATCGATGTTTAGATGTATTCAGCTTTCTGAAATACCTGTAAGTCTGCCGTGAGGTTTTTATGTGGTTGTCCCAGGTCCTGTTCTAGAAGACAATATCGGTGTAAGCAGCTCCATGTTCACTATATGGGCACAATATCTTGTTCACTAACTGCTGAAACATTGTGGTGGCCCCATGCAGACCAAATGGCATGGTTCTAAACTGGAATAAGCTTAATGGTGTTGAGAGGGCCAGCTTCAGTCTGTATTCAGGGGTGAAGGGCAATCTGCCAATATTCCTTGGTTAGGTCAATGGTGGATATGTACCTGGCAGCCCCCAGCCTCTTCAGAAATTCATTGACTTATGACTTAGGACTGGCATTGAAATTGGATATTACATGCACTTTTTGAAAGTCTGCAGAACTGTGTTGAGCTATCTGGATTTGGCACAAGTATTACTGGACTTTGCCACTCACTGTGTGGCTCTTTGATGACCCGCACGGTTAACGTGTAGCTCTCACTGGACATTCTCTCATTTTTCTGGGTAGTAGTCTCACACTTTCTCATACTTTTTGTCCAGGTTTGGTCTCTATACAGTGGAACACTAGGTGAGTCTGGCCTGGGATCACTGAAAACAGAGGGGAATGCACTGATGAGCCTGTGTATCTTGTGTTCCTGTTTGAGTTGTCTTCAGACAGGGAGATGTTGTAGCAAAGAGTCTGAGTTTGGGCTCAGGAGGGAATGCTTTCCACAGGTTGACATGATATATTTGGGTAGCCCTTCTCTTCTTGGATTGATAAGATTCATAATCTATCATGTCAACCCATCTCACTATTTCAAAGGGCCCATTTCCAACATGTCAACAGCTTGGATTCATGTGTAGATAGCAAGAGAAGGTGTCCACATTACCCTAGTCAAATACATCTGCAAGATCATGGTATTTGTGAGGTATTTTGGTGGCAGCAGGCACAATGGTCGGGGGTGTGCCCAACTCCTGAAGGCCCATTTCCTCGTCACAGGGATTCCCCATATGATAACACAAGATGCAAAAGATACCTGTTCTCTCTTTGGCCTCAGAAAGGAAGAATAGTTGGTAGTATAAGAAGCAAAAAATGCACTGTCCCTTTTTGCCAACAGATGACTGGGCACCGAACCAGGGCATTCTCAGGATGACCAGAGAGTGGGGGCCCAAATCAATCCAAACTGAAGAGTTTCCCTGTGCTTCTGAAGAGCAATGATCCCAGAGAGGAACAATCAAATCTGTAGACCCCATCACAGTTGCATTATCCACATTTGTACACTTTTGGGTACTAACATCTGATATACTACACTACCACCCTAAACAAAATTAAAATTACCTCACTGTTTTTATTGCAAATTATTGACATCCTAAATGCTAAATAATGAAACAGAATTCAGAAGAATTCTTTAAAATGCTTTTAAAAAGTCACAAATTATTTCAAGCAATTTGCCAGCTATTTAGTATCCTTTATCTTGTGTCTCTGTCTTACATTTTAAAGAGGCCACTGTCTCCTGTTTGTTATTTGGAAGGCTGAGAAGCATGCCTGCTAAACACTTGTGTTGTCTTTGTGCACTATTTGTGCTAAGTTAGGTAAGGAAACAAGAATATCTTTCAAAATATACAATACATTCTGTTTAATGTACTGATTCCAGAAAAGTAGTCCATGCATGTAAACTGTTTGGACTCATCTGATTTTCTGCTTACTGTTTGACACTGACAGTAAAGGCACATATCCTTAATATGGTAGATAATGAAAAGAAGAAATGCAATGATTCTGTTTGAAACTTCTGAAGCATCTAAACAGACTGGCAATTGCCACTGATTTGATTTTCCTTACACTACGATAATAGAAAAGTCAACCAACTTACAAGTAATAAAAAAAAAGAAACATCTGTTGCTTCTAGAAAATGCTGTGGTATATAAATGCAGTACTTCAAAAACATTTCAGTACACTGCCATTGCACTGACAGCAAAAAGTCACAAAAAGTATAGATACGTATTTGTGGGAGGGGATGAAACTTGTGTGAGAAACTGGTTATTTACAAGTGTGTTGATGTCTCTCTCTTATGTTCAATGAAGGCTTCAAAATAGCATCTTGATTTGGTTTTCTCCTTGTTTTTCCACCCTTTAGAGAGGGAACATGAATAAAAGCAGAATGGCACAGTATTAGCTCAAATAACAGGGAAGAATAGAAATGGGGAAATAGCTAATGGATTGTACTTGGTCTAGGAGCAGGACTTCTGTTAGAGGTGTATGTCCAACCTCTGCAAATAGTCACATTTGATCTATTGCCACACTTAAAATCCAGAAGACAGCAATAAGATGAAGTGTCTTTTTCTGACTGATAGCTGGCCCAGTCTGTGACTATTCCTCCCTAATAAAGACCTCACAATGATAATCAACACCTTCATCATCTTAAAGGCAGATTAATGCAATGAACTTCCCTTGTGATAATCTTTGAAAAGCAAAAGGGAGCTTCATCTGGGGCAACCAGTCTTTTGAGTTGGGCAAGCCACAATGAGCATATCTCACCAACTGCATTGGTTATCTATTTGCTTCTGTTCAAGCTATAGTTTAAGCTATCAGTTTGAACCTACAATGCCTTAAAATGTCTAGGATTAGAGAAAGGGTGGATGCCAGGCCTCCTGCACTGAGAGTTCATCAAAGCTTGAGTATGGCAAGCTTCATTGTATATATAAAATCACTATGGTCAGGCATGTTACTGACCATTGACTTCACAGCAGTAGAGTATAACTGTTCAGAACTATGTTGTATGATACTGTACATCAGCGAGATACAGAACTACTATTTCAATATACCTGTTTTCTTTAAAAAGTAAACAAAACAACATGAAAAAAATTAAAGAGCTTGATTTTTCCAAAGCCTTGCACCTTGTATGGTCATTTACAGTTGTGCAAAATGCTGCCAAATTAGAAAAGCATCATTTTACTGTGACTTTGTGCAGGCAAACCCAAGATAAGCAGAACAGCAGTGGAGAATCAGGCCCACTGTGTCATCTATCTAATCTTATATACTTAAACCCATTTGAAAACAATGGAAGCTTTAAGGCTCAATGGATTCTAATTCCTTCAGTGATTTACTACACATTGCAATAGAAAGTGCCTCCGAAACTATTTTCTGCATGGAACTAATTATGAGAGTTAAACAGATCTCTGAATACATTAAAAAAAATACATTTCTGTGGGATATTCAAAGAGCCATTTCAGCCACAGTTTAGATATTAACGACGAAGTAACTCAGGCTGTCCTGAAAAATAGCTCCTAATTCTAAACCTATAGACATTAGTGATTTATTTTACACACACACAGTAGAGATTGGTGTAAATTTTCTGGAAAGTGCACACACAATTACCTTTCTAATTGCAGGCACAGTTAAAGTAAGTACATGAGCAAATGACCAGACAGACATATAACTGGTTATTTTGTATTCAACCCATGAGAATGAATATATCCATGGAAAATGTGCATGCAAAGCAGGTGCACAATTTTATGTGTGCTTTTCTGAAAATGTATATTTTATATTTAAAATTTATATTTATATTTAAAATAATGTTTGAAAGTATAATAGTACTAAAAACATGCTAATTACACTTATACGCTCTTCTATTCTTAAAATTGCCTACATATCCTTTATAAGAGTGATTTTTGTATGAGTCTATCACTATCTGTTTTGAAGGTCATATGGATATATTTAGGCTGTGAGAACACTGAAGGCATTTGTCCTTTAGCCTTCTGCCTCACAACATGATTGAGCATCTGTATACCTTACAACCCTACATCCTGTCGAGTGCTATTCTCTTACATATCACAATATACCTCTCAATCTCTACTCAAACATGCAACCAAACTGAGCAACATGACTTCGGCTGCCATGTTATTTCAGTTTTTACACATTTTCTCTTATGTGTGCTCTACATCTCAGCTCCCCACTCTACTGCCAAGAGCTAAAAGTCAGGATCAAAGCTCAGTCTCAATGTCAAAGAGTGAAAACGTGGGGGGAAAAAAACACACACAAGAGAAAGTTAATGGTCACAAACTCGACTCAAACATCTGTTCTAAAGGATTTTGCAAGTTTCTACAGCGCATCAGCACAACATGAATTAGAGAAGAAACATGGCATCTCTGTGGTTAATGTTGTGGTCTGTGCTGGTGCTGTCTGCTCTGCATAAGTGAATGGTACAGTTATACACATGCAAAGATGGCTTGTACTTTCTTCATCCACTAAAATTTAAACATGAGGAGCTGCTCTAGAGATGATGAGAGGTGCAGAACTTGTAGTATGCATTACAGTCCTGCTTATATGTCATCTGGAAAATACGCCAGACAATCCAGAATAGGGAAATTAAATTAAACACACATGTATTGTTCTCAGTGGGAACAGTTTTCTCCTGAGCTTTTTTTAAACTCTGGTCAACTGAGTATAACCCAAGCAGAAAACAATCACCTGGAGCTAAGGCTAAACAGACATAACATTGATGTTAAAGGAATGTGTTAAAAGAAAGTTCAGTTAAAATGAAAAGCTACATTTTGGTAGCAGTAAAGTTGCACTTTGAAGGAGAAACAAAACAGTAGAAAATGGTTCTATATTACCTGCATCATTAGCAGTAGTGATGACACAGGAGTGCAATCTCCCACCTTTCTCCCTCCCTTTCCTTAACACTTTACTGTGTAAGAAATAGGTTAACATTTTCAAACGTGCCTAAGTGATTTAAGACACTTAGTCCCTGTTTAAAAAGTCATATGCCTAGTCTATACCAGCAAACCCCCCTAATGTGGAAACAGTTTATATTATCAAAAGAGTGATTTTGCTGATATAGCTTATAATTGCCACCTGAACAAAATATCTATACCAGGGAATGGCAACCTTTGGCCTGCGGCCCACCAGGGTAAGCCTCCCAGTCAGGCTGGGCAGGTTTGCTTACCTGCCACATCTGCAGGTTCGGCCAATCACAGCTCCCACTGGCCTCAGTTCACCGCTGCAGGCCAGTGGGGGCTATGGAAAGTGGCGTGGGCCAAGGGATGTACTGGCTGCTGCTTCCCGGAAACCCCATTGGTCTGGAGCAGCAAACCATGGCCAGTGGGAACTGCAACTGGCCTAACCTGTGGTACCAGCAGGTAAATAAATTGTCCCATCCCATCAGGGGGCTTACCCTGGTGGGTCGTGTGCCAAAGATTGCCAATCCCTGATCTATACCATCAAAAGCACTTGTTTAGCTGATGTAACTGCATCTACACTAGAGCTTTATTTCCAGTATAAAAATGTTGTAAAGAAACCCACACCCCTAACCAACACAGCGGAAAAAGTACTAGTGTAGACATGGTCATAGACTTTTAGGGTGAAATCCTGGCTCCATTAAGGTCACCAACAAAACATCTCTATCAGCAGGGATCAGTAATCATCTTTAAGTGCCTATATCTCTTTTGAAAATAGTCATTAGGTTCATAAGTCACTTAGGTGCTTTTGAAAATGTTACCCTTTTCTTTATGAAGTAATTTTCTTGAATGACTTTCTGTTAAGAATATTTTTATTTTTGTAAACAATGAAATACATTTTCAGCCTATATTTAAAAAAGCCATTGCATGTAGGGCTCGATTCTATGCTTACTGAAGTCAATGGCAAAGACATCGACTTTAATGGCATACAATTAAGGCCTTAGATTTAATACTAGCTCTATAGCTGATGACACTTATCTAACTAGTAATATGAGTCTTTTGGGAACAGTGGGGAATGTGTATACTTTTAAAGAAGGCAAGAGTCCTGGAAAACAGTGCTGATTAGTAAACACATGCCCAATCTGTTTTAAATATCATCATCATATATAAATTGCCGTGCGCTAGACTGTGCCCTATCATCTCCAAGGTCTCCTGCTCATATGAATATCCCTCCAACAGTCAGGGATAATAATCCTCCTGTACCTCTCAAAAACTGATAGCTTCCTATAAAATACAAGACCTAACACTTGTATGACAGATATTTGCATAGATGCAATTAGTGATTTGGCTGGATCCCAGATATTTGACTAACAGTGAGTTGGTAAGTGATGTATTTGGGTTATTTTGCATTAATTTATGAGATAATACAATACTTGTAATAATACAATAGGCCATTTTCCTAATAACAAAATCTCATTAAAGAGCTGATCTGGGTTTATTGGGAATCAGTTTGGTAACCTTCTATATTGACTTTTTTTTGCTACTAGGAGTGTTTTTTGATCAGCTATTTCACCACTTTAATTCTCCTACATATTTGTTGTTTGAAATGCATCATTCACTGGAGATTTGGGACCTAGTCTTTCTGTTGTAACTGTGAATTTAATAAAGATAATTTCGTTGATGTCTCTGGTGTGAGTAGTTCATACTGAATGAATATAACCAGCAAAGAGCAGCATTTTATTTATGAGGCATCTTGACTTTGTTTATTAAGTTATCATTTCTGGGTACAGTGTCAACACAATTTTTGTTTTGAATAATGTGAAGCGGATAACCTCAATTAACAAGTAATTAGAACTATTTTCATATTTAGCAGTTTTCTTAATTGTTTCTGAAACCTAAAACTAAAACTAATAAATAATGAGCAGCCAGAACATGTCCCTGCACAGAGTTTCATCCATCTCCTTCTGCTGGAGTTTGCACAAACGGCAGAAGTAAGATGCACATGGATCTTGGGAAATGAGGCACATGCTACCTGGTTACTATGGGTTTGTCTACACTACAAAATTAAGTTCACTTTATCTAATTCAACCTCAGCCTCCAAATTAGGTCGATTGTGCGTAGCCACACCATGCTCCTTATCTTGACAGAGTGTGTCCTCACTAGCAGTGCCTGCATCGATGCACAAAGCAATGCATCATGGATAGCTATGCCAAAGTGCAACTGGCTGCAGCATGTTTTGAGAAGTTTGTGCAGTGCCTCATGGGAACAAATATTGTCACAGGGGACAATAGGAATATTGCGTCGGTATCCCATGATGCACTGTGGTCCATTCCTTCACATCAACAGCAAACAACCCAGTGATTTTCATGCCTTAAAACTGCTGCACGTACACCATAACTACAGAAGAATGGAGCCTGCTCAGTTGTGCATGCTTCCTGTGAGCATCTCAAACACTTCGCACCTTCTTCTGCAATATTTCCAGAGCCGAAGTAGGGTCCACTGCATGGAACATAGTGATGTCCAGCAAGCAGCCCTGCTGCAAGCCATTGAAAAAAACAATTCACAGGTGCAGCTGGCAGTCACTGAGCAAGCCCTGACTGGTGGGACTGCACTGTTTTACAGGTATGGGATAACAAGCAATGGCTGCAGAACTTTCAAATACAGAAGAACACCTTCTAGGAACTTTGTGTAGAGCTTTCACCTGCGATTCAGCAACATAAAAATGAGAGTTGCTCTGACAGTGGAGAAGCGAGTGGCAAACACTGTTTGGAAGCTTACAATACCAGACAGTTACCAGTCAGTGGAGAATCAATTTGGAGTAGGGAAATCAGGTGTGGGAGCTGCTGTGTTCCAAGTGTACAAGGCCATTAATTGACTTCTACTATGAAGGATAGCGAGTCTGGGAAATATACAGGACATAGTGGATGGTTTTGCCGTTAATGGGATTCTCTAATTATGGTGGGGCAATAGATGGCACATATATCTCCATCTTGGCACCAGACCACCTTGCCAAAGAATACATACAATGAAAGGAATACTTTTCAATGGTGTTGCAAGTGCTGGTGGAATACAGAGGGCATTTCACCAATATCAAAGTGCCTCTAATGTCGACTTCTGTAATCCACCTCTGAGAGAGGTGTAGCACTTAATTCAATTTTCATAAGTCGACTGCTAACTACAGCCCGGGTTGTGGCAGAGAAAACCAGGTCAAATGTAAGAATAGAAACAGACCCTTTTTTTTATATACATTCCAATATTGTAATAAACCAAAACTATGACTTTAAAAACAGAAGGAAAAATGGTATCTTGAAAATTACAGGAAAATGTTGGCTGTGAGACAAGGACATCAGCTCTCCAGGAAAGGAATACAAACATTTAAATAATATATCTCGCTGGAAATTAAGCTTCATGAGAAATCCCATTGATTCCTTTTAAGTCATTTTATTTAAAGGTCTATTACTGCTTAGCTTGCACTTTGTGGCGATGAGAGATGTTGGAATGAAGAACTATCAAAGGTAGTTATCAAAGTTTTTTTTCCCCATTTAACTTCTTCTATTAAGCAGCTCATTTTGTTGAGACAATCATTAGTGTCTTTAATGTGAAACAAAGCTTCTGGATAAGAGCTGCTCAGTGAAGATCAATATGAAAGATATCATTTCAGTTACAGCTTTAATAACTGTAACAATAGGGAGCCTAGCATTGCTGGCTTTATGCATTAATGTAATTTAGAATCTACCAGGTACAAATCTTATCAAACATTAGCAGTAGTTGCATTGGGAATTTCTAGGTAGAAGAACTGTGTGACAAATGAGAAGTGTTTTAAAGGTAGATTTCAATGCACCAAGGCTCATCCACCATAAAGTCATGCAAGAAATACACCAAGACAAATAAAAATAACAGATTCCTGAAAACTGATCACAGCTTCTAATGAACAAACAGCAAGTGTGTGTGTGTGTGTGCGCGCACGCACATGTAAGTAGATGTATTTCATTCATACTTACCTATACATTGGTATGTTTATTTCATTTAAGATCATCAATGATGCCCAGAGCCTAGGACAGGTGCTGTTCTGTTGTACATATGGTATAAATCACTATATATGTAGGAGTAGTGTCTTCCTTAAGGCAAACAGCTGTTTGGTGCAGGACAGGTAGGGTGTGTCAGGGAGCCAGATGTATCTTCCTGGTGGCTATCTAAGCTAGAGCAGATGAGGAGCTACTTAAATTTATATAACTGGAATAAAATCTCTAAGGGTTTCAACATTCCCAGCTTGATGTGACCCTTTGTACAGAAGAGCCAGCTCTCCTGAGCCAAGTCTTTAGCCCCTCCCCATGCCTGTATTCTTCTTCTTCAGCCTCTCCACCAGCTGTGAGACAGCCTCTCAACTACATGCAGCTGCAGCTCCACTGTGCAGCTAACTGACTTCTCCCCACATAGAGATCCATCTGCCTACCAAATCACTCCTTTGCCTACCTTTCCTACGCTGCACTCTACCCTATCGAATCCCCACAGTCCAGGTATCTTTACACTGTTGCTACACTTATTCACCTTTTCTCCCCTTCATCAGTCTACCACAGTGGTTCTCAACCTGTGGCCCAATCAGCACACAGCTGCAGCCTATGTGACATTCTCAAGGTCATACTGGTAGTATTGGATGCAGCCCTCAATGATAAATAGGTCGAGAATCTTTGATCTACCACAACCAGCTGCCACTTACTCTCCCCCCGACCCCAATTTCTGGATTTTTTTAAAAATCAGGAATGAATAACCCCTTATTTTGGATCTTTTACGACTAAGTGACATTTAAAACATTTGTTTAACTCACGTCCAAATGTCCTCAGGTTCCAGTGCTTACAGGTAGCCACCCAAGATTTACATTTTCATTTGTAAAAAGATCTAAACTGGGAACACTATGAACTTTCGATTTATCTCTTGCTGATAAAAATGGAAAACTCAGTGTTGAAGAAGCTACTGAAAATAACAACACCTGGCACTTGAATTTTTAAACTTTTTTTTCAGTGAGATTATAAAGTAGAAATCTGACTTCACAACAAAGAACAATGAGCTTTCAAAGATAACAAAACTGTTTATTTGAACCTCAACTGAATCAAAATTCAGGCTTAGTTCAGATTAACATGCACATTTTGAATGCTTCTATGGGTGCTTTACATCCCTTGTGGCTGGAAATGTCATAAGAACAGATTCTTTCATTGCTGCTGCTCCATTTATGGCCGCAGATGAAAATTCCCATAGAGCAACCTCTCTTACATTCTCCCTATCCCTTCAAAAATACTGAATCTGATCATTTCAGAACCCTTTCAGATTTGGTTCCAGATATGGAGGAAGGGGATCTTAGTTATTTGTAACCAGTACATCCATTCCTGAACAATTTTTTATTTTAGTTTTTCTACAGTCCAGCAGGATTTTTCAAAGTGTCAGGTAACGGTTCATTTCATGAAAAAAAAATAGAGGTAATTGTCACAAAAACTTAGCCATACCCCGCACTTTCATGAAGTAGCTAGTGTGTGCGTGTAGCACTGCCCTCTGCTAGATAGAAGAAAATTATTCAGATGTGTAGATAGGCCCTATACTGTTAACAACAAAAATTCTCCTTCAATTCCTTTTGCAGGAGGCCTGGGTTCTGATGGATGGATCTGAATTCCACTCTCCATACCCCATGATGTGCGATGGAAAGGAATCATAGTGTGTAGCACAGTAACAACTGTAGAGTCACAGATTACTAAGAATTTCTTTCAGCACTTAATGACTGAACAAAGGATCACCAAATATCATGTAAAATATTATAAATCATATTAATATTATTAGGCCTGGCCCTGCACTTCTTACTCAGGCAAAAGAGACACTGACTTAAGAAGGAATTTTGTCTGATTTAGGGCAGAAGAATTCTCCTGTGATTTGTTTGTCTAACAGGGGCATTCTAATGTCTATTTTAAAATATTTTCTTTGTATGTTAAACAACAACATCTGGTAGCTGTGTCTCTGTGTTGTGCATATATTTAAGACAGGCCAGAATAATTCAATATTGTTTTATTATTTCAGCATTACAATTATTTCACTACTATTGTATAAAAAACCCCCGTTTCCTTACCTCTCCTGTCATGTTGTGTTGGGTCACTTTGTATCACATGATGTGATGTAATGTAACTCAATGCAAGAAGACACATGTCCCTTCTCATTGGAAATTTAAAGAAACCAAGATTACTTTTTCCCTGTGGGAAACAGAGCAGGTCAGGTGCCCACAACTAGTTGTAGGAAGTTTGACATAACTATCTCAGTTTCAGTACCTATGTGTTTCTAATCTAATGGCATTTTGAAAGGAAGTGTATTAGATACCACAATTTAGCTGCAGTAAATCATTAAGGAAAAATCATGTAGAAGGAAAATCATTTTAGGTCATTTGTTCTCCTTGCATTTATTTTAACATATTTCTATATAAAACTCATGTAAATAATGTTATTGTTGGAGTATAATTTCCAAACATATACTATGAAAGTGGAAGTCCCTGGGGAAAAAGTGATACAGCTGGCGGGCCCATTTGCACTGAATTCAAGTGGATGGAAAGAAAGCAAAACTTTTTTTTTTTTTTTTTGAGTAAAAAGGAATCTGGGGTAGTGAAGTACCAATATAGGAGAACAACACATGAAGGCAACTTAAAGATGTGGGGCAGAATTCTACTCCAAGACATACCAGTGCAAATGTAGAGTAATTCACATTACATTAATGTACTTACCATTATCAAAGTGAGCATGGTTTAAGGGCAATATTGCATCTAGCTCCTATATAGTGCTTTTCATCTGAAAATTTCAAAGCAATTCACAGCATGATCATCCCAATTTTACAGATGGGAAAACTGAGACAGAGAGGTGTGAAGAGACTTGTTCCAATTCACCTATCAGGCCAGTGGACAAAATCAAGGAACAAAATCCAGGTCCCCTGAGCGCTAGCCCAGTGCCCTCTTTACTAGGCTACACCAGGGGAGGACAAAGAAAGCATAGAATCCAACACATTACTTGTGTATTACGTGCACTCTCTAATGCCAGATATGTTATTTCTTTAGTTTTCTATTTCTTGGTGACATTTTAGTTCCAGCATACAGAATGCAATGCCATTAGTATGTCTTCATACATGCTAGCAGGGAGCCAGCATATGTCACGTGACAGAGAACAAAAAATGAATATTTAAAGAGCAGCATATTCACAGCAAATGCAGAAAAACTTCTCTCCTCTCTCTCTCTCTCACACACACACACACAAAAGCATGTGCTGTTTCGAATGACCTATTAAGCAGTGAAGTTGACACAAAAGCACTGGTACCATTTCAATTTGAGTTAGATATTAAACTACAAGAAATAATAAAATTAGAGGTTTACTATTTATTTAAAATCTTAGGTTTAATCTCTGAGACTATTCCATTTCTTAACTGTGACAGCTGAATGACTTTACTTTGCAAAGGTTTCTGCTAAGCAGGTTCTGAGCTTCTTGCATTTGCACTGACCCCTCCTGAGTTTTAGATTGTCTTTTAGGTTTGAATAAAGAAAAACTAAGTTGGAACAATTAAACTTCACCTGGTTTCACATCAAAACTACAATTTTACATAGTTCTGATGGAAAGCCACGCATCAGCCTTTTTTTCCACTCAGAATTGGGACTGGGCTTACTTGAAAGATTTGCAACCCTTACAGAATCTTTCAGTAAACTTGGGTCTGAGTTTTGAGTTTGTAATGAAAATAGACAAGTTTAAAAGAGTTGTGGATTCATCACACACAGGTTATGCAGCTGTAGTCATAGGTCACCTTCAACAAAATGATTAGACAGTAACTATTCCATAATCTTACCTGGGGATAAATTTAATATGACCCTCTTGCAAAATTGTACTTATGCACCTACTCCCATAAATGGTGCCTTGCAAAATTTCCATGAATTATATGTAACAGCAAACCTCAATAATTTCAAAAGGGGTAATCCATGAATATTGTTTACTTGCTAGTGCGGCACTACATTTCTTAATCTTGAACAACTAGCATTAATCTCAAAAATAATGTTTTTCCTTGAGTTTTATTGGTCAGAGATGCTGCTATTTGACAATTTTTAATATACTCTTTGAAAACTGATGTATACTTTACCCACTCTCAAATAAGTGAGGGATTCTAAGGAAGGGTAAAACACTTCCCTGCTTCGCTACAGAAACTTGAGAGGGCAATTAAATAGATGGTAAGTATAGAATGAATTCTGGGATGTCAGGGAAAAGGGTTCCTTATTAAAAGTGTTGCACAATCAAAGGAAGAAAAACTCTGGGGAAGGATTTCTGCAGCCAACACCTTTGAACCAGGTTGTACTTCCACAGTTGTATCTAATAATCCCTTTTGGGAAATCGTTGTGCTTTAAGGTCCAAAGTGCAGTAGCTCCACCTCGAAATGGATAAGGAGAAGAACAAAGTAGTACTTGAGAGAAACCACGTGAGTCCCCAGGAGCTGTAAGTCAGAAGGCATGTGTGTCAAGCCCAGAGCATGTATGCTCAAGCCAATGCCTGAGAATAGGATTTAAGGATTTAGCTGATGACTGGGGTCACAGACTTTTCAGCAGGCATGTATGCCCTGATGTTGCCAAAAGCCTGCTCACCAAATCAAGAAGAGAACTGCAGCCAGACATCTTATGTGGTATGTGTGTGTTTTCCTGCCTGAAGCTCTAGTGACCAAAGTAAGAGAACCAAGAACAGCCATCCTTTTACAAGTGTCAGCTCCAGAATATTTTCTATGGGTGGAGAATTCTGAAAAAGCAGCCCACACATGGACCTTCACAGGTTAAGGACTGGGTACTAGGGCAAAGAAACCCATAAGAATTAAACAAAGAAAATGCAAAACACAGTAAGTGAAGGGTTTGTTTTTTGTTTTTACACAACAGTCATTTTGGTAGATGTGAATAACAGTCATAACTTATTTTTCATTTTTTTCCCTAAGGCATGGTTGAGTCCAGCAGATACACAAAGCAAGAACAATCATACCTGGGACACCACTGCCCCACTCAACTACATGTCCTCTTTATTTGTGTGCCTTCTGCCAACTTGTACTTTTGTAATGAACTTATTTCATCTATATGGTTTCCTTTGAAACCATAGATGACCTGTATGTTTTTTGAGGAACAAATTCACATTTGATCAGCTTCCCAAAAGGCAAAAATGGATCTACTACTATGGCAGTACAAACACCTTATTCTCTCATTAAATATTGGAGGAACTGCGGGGAGAGAGTGGGGAAAATCTTTATGTGGAGCATACTGTGATGGAAAACTACTTAGCACTTTTTCAATTATTCATTAGAAAGGTATATCACTATTCAGTAACCCTTATAATTAATTATGTTTTGAAATTACAGGTTATGGAAATATAAGGATTTTGATTAATCAATTATTCTTCTTTAGAGCATCTCCCAAATTTAAAAACAAGAGAGCTGTTTGGCACAGACTTGAACTTCTGTAAAACCAAATGCAACTAAAGTATCTGCTTTACCTGTAATCTCTAGTACTGCTCTGCCCCCTTGTGCTGCTGCAGTGAACTCAACTGAATAACAGTTTAGCTTAATCTTTGTATATGAACTACACACACAAAAACCACCACTGTCACTTCTCACTTTTCTGGCAAGTTCAAGGTCAGTGCCTAGCTATTTTCAGCTCATCTCTTCTTGATCCATGCAGAGAAATGACAAGGTAACGTGATTCGGGGTCAGCTGTATTACAGGAACCGTTACATAAACGGAGAAAGTGGAAATCAATCCTAGCTGACAGTGTCTTCAGGATAATCAGCGCTCACTCCATGCCGCTGTCAGCTCCCCTGTATCAAACACCATGTTACTTCTGTCAGATCTTTTTAACAAAGCCATATTCTCACTTTTGGCAAAGTAAATAAATATTTCACTTTGGCTTGCATTTAATTCATTGTTTAGCAAACTTTACCACTTCGGATTTGCAAACAATCCTCATATTTACTGAAAAGACATCTCATGCTGTCATATCCATTACTGGCTAGGAAGGTTGTTGGCAAAGATATAATCTTCTCTTATGACATATACCGTTCTTCATGCTATGCGTTAGGTTTCTTCATGCAGACCATTGCCTTATGATCCTCTATTTTCAACTAGATCTTAGCTTCCCAAAATGTTTACTTAAATGCTCATCATCATCTAAAGAATATTAGAGCTCTGCTTTAATGTTTTAGGACACCTTAGTCAATTTGTTTGATTATTATTACTTTATCTGAATCATTTCCTCCTATAACTAGACATCTTTCTTAATATAGAATTATGAACATATCATTTCACAAGATGTGCTGTGTTAGTTGCATTTCGATGACAGCACATGGTATGTCAGTGTAGAGAAAGAAAAGCTATTCTATCCCACCCACCTTGTGCTCCCATGAAACTGCCAAGCCTGCGGTACTCCACTGAAGAAAATTTACCATAATATTAGTTGTCAGTAAATTCAAAGACGGAACTCCTAAAGCTATAAAATGGATTAGAAGCAATTTAAAAAAGAATTAACAAACTAGAGTAAGAGTATACTGTCAACAAACAAATGCTTCATCATAGCACTGTAATTTGGAATTTTAATTACCCCTCTGCTTCTGTAACAAAACAATGTCTGAACTGGCAGCCATTTGAATCTCTCACAGGTCATTGAGCATTCTAGTTAATTACTCTATGAATAGCCTGTTTTTCTCCCCTCTGGAAACACGTTTCTAATGGCAGTCAAGGTCTGACAAATGTGTCATCTACATAATTAGCTAGGAAGCAACACAAAACATTAAACATGCTTTGTGCCGACAACTATCAAAACATTTCATTTGTTGTCAATTATTCATTACTTTGTAGGTTCTGAAGGGGTTGTTATTATGGAAATAAGTCCAGATGCTAACAAGGTTAGCATTTTTGATTCAAATTAGTAATCAGAGGACTAACTTTTAAAAAAATGTATCTGATGTACATTTGTGGCACTTTTCATCAATAATAAAAATATAAATGAATTTAGTTAGGTTCAGGTTAAAATAGCCTGGCATAGCACATACACTGATTTGTAGAGTTGCATCTTTCTTTGAAGTGTTAGTATCTAAACTGAAGTAGTAGACTTTCAGAACCTTTGGCAAGACCAATTTGTACTTAGTAAATAGGATGAAGATTTTCACAGCATGAAACAATGCATGATTGAAGGAAAGAAACAACCACATTGGAGGTTTTTGAACCTTTTTCCTATACATGTGTCACACTGAGTAAAAGTCAAAAGTCAGCAATTCCAATTCATAATAATATTTGGCCTGAAATTCAGTTTGATTTAGCAAACACCACAAACTGGTTATATTCACCACTTCTTCAGCAGAGTAGAAATGAATTTAGTCTGTCTTTCAAAAGGAAATATGTAATGTTTATTTCTTTTTCTTTAAGATCTTATGATGTTGTCTATCAAGTTATGCAGCTGAAACTTTATATTGAAAATGCCTTGAATATAGACAGATGGAGACTTTAACAGTAAAAATAATATCCACCTTTTTAGCCAAGATCGATCAGTTCTGGTACCTACAGTATAAATATAAAATACACATATACAAACAGACAGACAGACTCACACAGTGTAACAAAATACACAAAAGAAATTCAGAAATTCTATTTTCTGAAAGGTGCCTTCCTAAGCCTTGCTTTCTACATGTGAAAAAATATGGCAATGTATCTGACAAAAAATAGTTTGATAAGAAATCATTGGTTATGAAAAAAGGCCATAGAGCAAGTTATATTGTACAATCTACCTTTTTATCTTGACTCTAATTTCTCAATACCTTAGTTTTTCCTTCTAAACCAATATGTGGGCCCCGTCCAGCACTAAAAAGTGCAGTTGATTTCAATGCAGATTTACCAAAGTAAAGACTAAGGCCCTATTCCTACAAATGCTTACTGATTTCAGTTGACTAGTCACATGCTTAAAGTTAACATATGTAAAAGTAGTTGAAGAATTGGAGCTTAAGGAATTATGACTTTACTTACATTTTGTGAACATTTTATATATACAATATTCTACTGTACAACAGAGAATAGAGGTAAAATGCCATTTTGATTTGATGACATAAAATATATTTGAACTACACAGAGTAGAACATAGAGATGAGGCATCTGAAAGTTCTGTTTTATTTTCCTTCAATGGTAGGAAAAAGAATGGCTTATCTAATAGGTCTTTTCCATTTCTAACTTCTCTGATTTGACAAACAATATTGCTGGACAAACAGGACTGGAATTACTTTCATACAAGTCACTACTTTAACACAAATCTACTTATTTTATGTATAACACTTCCATGCTTGGTGAAATTAAAGTGGTTGCCATTAAAAAGTAAGCATTTACCAACAGTTATCACATTGTGTCATCTGAGGTACATTCATATTTCTATCCCTAATATTCTAGTACTGTTTTTTGAACATACAACAAGTGAGTTACCTCAGATATTCGGGAGTCAAAACTGTTTCCTTTTAATGGTGTCTATCATATTTTTGTTGAAAGCCAAAGGAAATATGCCCATGTATATGTGTGAGTGTATGTGTATATATCAAAATTGATATAGATACTTCTCTCTGTATATAGATATGTAGATATCTATGAGACACAAGTCTAAAGAGAGTCAAGTGTGAACAGCCCTTTTTAGAATAAAATAAATAGATTTTATTTTATTTTTTTTGCAAGTCATAGTATTGTGAATGGAGAGAATGACTTAATGAATTAAGCAATTACTTACTGAGAGAACATTTTTGTCAATGCCTGTTTTTCTCCAGGAAAAAAAAAGAAAGAAAGTACAAGGAAAAACAAATCTTCAAAAACTTCCACTAAATATACTATTTTAAAAATGAGCTCCAATGATCTGACAGAGAAGGAAATAATCCATTTTCAGCTAAAACGTCCTACAGCAATAATAGAAATATCATGAAACTGAAAACATTTTTAGAAAGGATGCAGTCTGTTTTTTAAAGAACATTAAACAAATAACATATTTATGAGGAAGACAAAATATTTTGGAAGCCGGTAATCCTGTAAGTCTTAACATGCTATAAAAACAGCAAATAAATGCAAAGTGTTACTGTTACACATGCCTGCCTGATCAATGGTTTTCACATATTGATCTATAAATGGAGTTGACAGTCTGTGTTGGCTGCACATTTTCCAAGCAGCTCTATTTTTGTACAAAACCAATACAGGCAATTACCTTTGTTTGAGATGCCAAGTCTTATCAATTCAATGTGATTTAGTGTCATTTTAATTAAATATCAGGATCTACTTCAGGACAATCTATACAAAGACCCAAACTTTACTTCAAATCAAGCTTATAGTCAACATGTATAAGCCCTGCAATCTCATAATATGGCTCAAAAATTCTGCTAGACAGAAGGCTTGTATTTTTAGCCATTTTATTTCTGTTTTTTGGCTAGTCATAACTTTGGCAAGTATTCTATGATCACAGGACTGGAGTAAGAAACAAAAGAAAATTGCTTCCTGATTCTCTGATAATGTATCAGAGAGCTAAATAAACCAACAAAGTCTATTTAATCAAAAAGAACTCTAAAACATTAGCATTTTGGAATGTATAACATAGACCGTAATTCTTAATCTAAACACCAATAAACAAAGACATTTCATTGGTGAATTTGCCCTCAATGAAGCAAAATGCATTTCTCTGGGTTAAAAGGATAGAATCAGTGATGTATATTGGTGGATGAGATACTAATATTAAACACTGAAAGAGCTCTTGCCTACTACAGTCTATGTCCAGCTACAAGATTTGTGCTCTTTAAACTCTACGTTAATATCAGTTCCAACCTCTGGCAGAATACTTGAGCATTTCCATTGAAAATATCATGAACTAAAAGACATGAGCATCTACAATAAGCTTTTGCATCAGCTAACTTCTCTATTATATATTCAGCATCTTTACTAATACACAATGCACAGTTCATATGGTCTTACTGACGTATGCTACATATCCTCCATTGTCACACTATATAGAAAATAATCTATTCATCTTCAAAACAAGAGCCCAAGGTGTGCGGTAGGGTGACCAGATATCTTGGTTTTATAGGGACAGTCCCGATTTTTGGTCTTTTTCTTATATAGGCTCCTATTACCCCC